>JAINUW010000305.1:0-222501 GCA_020205615.1 Panax quinquefolius | reverse complement strand
CAAATTTGAATAATATTCACATTGTTATTGACTTTCTGATGTATTTCTGAAGAACTTCCGGTCTACCCCGAGCGTGAAGTTGAATTCTTTATTGATCTTGAACACAGGTACAAAGCCCATTTCTAAAACCCCATATCGAATGGCTCTATTGAACTTGAGGAGTTAAAGGTCCAACTACGAGAATTGTTGGACATTGGTTTCATTCGTCTAGTACATCTCCTTGGGGTGCTCTGTTTTTATTTGTAAAGAAGAAAGAGCGGGAGTATGCGACTTTGTATTGACTATCGGGAATTGAACCATGTCACCATCAAGAATAGGTATCCTCTACCTCGTATTGATGACTTGTTTGACCCGATTGCAAGGGGCACAATTCTTTTCAAAAATCGATCTTAGATTACGGATATCATCAATGAAGATTAGAATCCGAGGATATTCAAAGGCGCCTTGAACTTCGGTATGGGCATTATGAATTCTTAGTCATGTCTTTCGGACTAACTAATGCTCTCTGCGCTTTCATGGATATGATGAACCGAGTATTCAAGGAATATTTGGATCGATTCGTTGTTGTCTTTATTGATGACATCCTCATATATTCCAAAAGCCGTGAAGATCATGAGCACCATTTGAAATTTGGTACTTCAAAGGCTTCGTGAAAACCAACTATATGCCAAATTGAAGAAATGCGAGTTACGGCTTGAGGAAGTAGCATTCCTTGGGCGCGTGGTGTCGAAACATGGAGTATCTGTTGATCCGTGAAGATTGAAGCAATACTGAGTTGGGAGCAACAAAAGTCGGTGGTGAAAATCACGTAGCTTTTGGGCTTATTTGGTTATTATCGGAGATTCGTGGAAGGGTTTTCTCGAATCGCTACTCCATTAACTCAGCTAACTCGGAAGGATACAAAATTCGTTTGGAGCGAAGAATGCGAGAAAAGTTTCCAAGAGCTTAAGAGGAGACTTATTTCCAGCACCTGTTCTAACAATACCATCTAGTTCGGATGGATTTGTTATCTCTGATGATGCTTGAGCAAAGGGTTAGGATGTGTTCTCATGCAGCGTGGGAAAGTCATAGCCTATGCCTCGCGACAACTTAAAGAGTATGAGAGGAATTATCCTACTCATGATCTAGAGTTAGCGGCCGATCGTTTTCGCTAAAAGATATGGAGGCACTATCTATATGGGGAGAAAGTGGAGATATATTCGGACCATAAAAGCCTTAAATATTTCTTCACTCAAAAAAGAACTCAACATGCGGCGGACGTTGGCTCGAACTATTGAAAGACTACGACCACACTATTCATACCATCACGGTAAAAGCGAGCGTGGTAGTGACGCGTTGAGTAGAAGATCATATGCGAGGAGCGAGTGCGATGATGTCAAGTATCTGCGTAGAGCCAACTTTAATAGAAAAAGTTAAGGTTGCTCGAGCCAGCAGGCCGGAGGATCGTATGAAGAAGAAAGTACAAGAAGGAGCTATTAGGGCGAGAATTGATGAAGAAGGAATACTTGAGTCCACTCTAGACTTTGTGTTCCTAACGACTCGATTTGAAGTACAAGATTATGATGGAGGCACACAATCGCCATTTTGCAATCCATCCTGGAAGTACTAAAATGTATCGTGATCTTGACATACATTTTGGTGGAACAATATGAAGAGAGAGATTGCAAAGTTTATCTCGATGTGTTTAACTTGTCAGCGTGTAAAGGCGGAGCATCTAGTACCTAAGGGTCCGTTGCAACCACTTGAGATTCGGAATGGAAGTGGGAACACATTACCATGGATTTAAATTCACGGGTCTTCCTCTACGGTTTCTCAAGGCATCAATGCTATTTGGGTTATTGTTGATAGATTAACCAAGTCTGCTCATTTCTTGCCGTCTGGAGACTTATTCCTTGAGCGTCTTGCTAGTATGTGCGTGAATGAAATTGTGAGGTTGCATGGCATGCACATATCCATAGTTTGGATCGTGACCCAAGATTCACTTCAAGATTTTGGGTTAGCTTGCAAAAAGCTATGAGCGCAGTTTGCGATTTAGTTGACATACCATCCCCAAAGCGGACGGACAATCGAGAGGGACTATTCAAACTCTTGAAGATTTATTAAGACTCGTGTCCTGACTTCAAGAGGCGTAGTTGGGATAAGTATTTACCATTGGTGGAATTCTCCTACTGACAACAGTTATCGATTATCGAGCAAGTATAGGTGTGGCTCCATTTGAAGCATTATATGGGCCGAAAATGTCGTTCTCTCAATATGTTGGGATGAGGTGGGTGAAGCAACATTGTTGGGACCCGAGTTAAATACGTATGACTCTGAAAAAGATCCAAATGATTCGACAACGTATACAAAAGCGGCACAAGATCGACAAAAAGAGTTATGCGGATCTTCATCGAAAGGGCGTGGAATTTAATGTAGGGGATCATGTATTGTTGCGAGTTGCTCCATGGAAGGGAGTTACAAGATTTGGGAAGAGAGAAAGCTCAATCCACGATTTATTGGTCCATTTCAAATTCTTGACCAGAGTAGGAAATGTAGCCTATAGACTTGCGTTACCTCAAGTAGTATGTCTCGTGTTCATAATGTGTTTCACATATCACGTACTTAAATAAATATGTGAAAGACCCAAACCACGTTATTGAGTTAGAACCAGGACGAGATAGCGGAAGAAGACTTAATGTGTGAGGAGGTACTGTCAAGATTTTGGATAGGAAGGAGCATGTCCCTACTGCGAAAGGTCATACCACAAGTTAAAGTTTTGTGGAGGAATCATGCTTATAGAGGAAATGACACAGGAATTGGAAGCGGAAATGAAAGCGAGGTATCCTCACCTTTTGAAACACACAGTGCGTCGTCAATTTAGAGGACGAAATTTCATAAGGAGGAGGTTGTAAGACCCCAAATTTTTAAATAAAAGGAATTTCCTTTATTTATTATTTTGAAATAGTAAGGGTTGATTTGATTAATGTGGATAGTTAAGGGTTAAATCATGAAATATTTCAAAATAAGCAAGTGGTTATAAAATATTCATTATTGTCGGGGAATATTAGTTTGGTGGTGGAATATTAAATCTTTGTCGGGAATATTAAATGCGACTGGCAAGTAGCGACCATGTGTGGCCCCATGTGAAAAGCGATTGGATGAAGAAAACGACAAATATAAGTGGTTTAAAAATAGCGGCGTAGTTATTCTGAATTAACTTTATTGGAATACCGGTGGTTAAAACATAGTGTCTGCGTTGTTGTTGCGATGACGAAGTTAGCACCAATTATTGCACCAATTATTAAAAGGCACTACTCAATAATGGTTCTGATAATTCTTTATTCGATATTTTATTGAGTTAATAATTCTTTGCGTTGATATTTTATATTCTTTGTTGTTTGATAATTGTCATTACGATATTTTTCATTATCGAAGCAATAATTCATATTATCTGAATAATATTATTAGATAACATTATTGGCAATGTCTAGAAAGTTACATCTAAGGAGAGGTTTGGTCACCTAATTGCGCGCCATGATGAAGAAATTCTTATTGGAAAGCCCCTCTTTCACAGGAGCTGCACAGTTGTCGATATTGTGATTACGTAATATTATTTGTGAATAATTAATTATTGATTTATATGATGAGGAAAATATTGATTTTATGTGGATATAGATGGAGAAAAAGTTTAATGTGACAATTGTTGAAAATTGAAATTTTATCTTTTTACGATAAAATAATTCATTTAAATATATTATTATATTTTAATAATATAATAATGGTGATATTTTACAACGAATGTGGGATATATGAGTATCTGAGGAGGAAGAGTATTTTTGTTGCAATAAATGTTTAAAACATGTTAAACATGTCGGTGGACCCCATTTATTGGTGAAATTTGATTATAGCTTTGTAAAATCACCCGTTTGTGGATTTGGTCAATTTCTATTTGGAATTTGGAAAAACTTTCTTACTGCAAAGTTGTAGAAATTGAAATTCCTATAAAAACTCATGAGATTCAATTTTCTGATGAAAGGGCTATTTATTATGAATTATTGAAGTTACGAGCTCAAAATAATTAATTTTTGAAGTTTTAAATATTTTTAATAAGAAAAACGTTTTTTTTTTTTTAGGCAAGGTGAGTCACTCTTGGTGGCTGATGGTTTGAATCAGATTTTGGGTGCGTAGAAATTAATAATTATATATATTAATATTTTATTAAATTTTACGCTTTGGTGTTCTAAGCGATTTCACTATAAATAGGGTCTTAGGTTAGAATTGAAAATCACACGAAATGAAGTTTTCTCTCTCTATATTATCGGCGTATTCTTGTGAGTATTTTGAGTATACTTTGAGTATTGTTAGGCGGTGCAAGTTCCTTGACACTATATATCAATTGTTTAAATTTAAAAGTCTTGATCTTTTCGAGGTAAGGGATATTATTTTTTTTTAAATGATATTATTTCTTCAATATCATTATCTTTGAAATATTGATCTGAAGTTTTATCAAATTTGGAACTTTTTCATGTAGGGGTTACTATTCATGAGTTACTATTCATGAGTTACTATTCACGAGTTCTTATTCATGAGTTCTTATTCACGATTCTTATTCACGAGTACTATTAATGAAGCGTGAAGATGTTTTTGTGGAATTTCTATCTTTTGGTGTAGGAGTTACTATTCACGTATCTGGCACTATTCACGTATCTGACACTATTCACGTATCTGTCTATTCATAGAAAAATAAAATTTCTTCTTTTTGTCCAAAATATCTATTACGGATACTAACTTTGATTGTATCCATGTTTTTGATCATTCTTGAATTTTACACCACTATGATTATTTTTGAGGTATTTTTGGGCGTGGATAAAACCAAAATCGAATCCTTAATCCTTAATCCTTGTCATTTTGTTTCACTAGGATTCGTTTCTTTAAAAAATATTTTCATCATCCTCGATCTTAAATGATGATATTATGGAATATCTTTGGCTTTTGTAGTGCAAAGATGAATGATTTCTTAAGAATATCTTTGGCTTTGTAGTGCAAAGATGAATGATTTCTGAAGAATATCTTTGGCCCGTAGTGCAAAGATGAGCAGATGTTTAAATGAACATGACCAATCGATGAATATCTTTGGCACATAGTGCAAAGATGAATATTTGATTCGGATGTATATTGATTGATGTTACGGGGATAAAAGATGAGCGATGAACTTTAAAATTCATACATAGAAGATAGTAGTTTGCATTCTCTACTTAACTCTTCTAATGAATTATTATTTCATTGCTGCGAATATTGATTTAAAATTTGTTGTCTATTGTATTATATTATATTTTTCCTGTTGAAGACTAACGATAATTTGTTGTATATTATCTTAGTCATAATATTCTTCTTGAGCTAGTTGAGCTCACCCTTTTCCTTTTGTTCCATTTTTTCTCGGGAGGCGAGAATATAGCGAGTGCGAGTCGGGGGTATGGAATGAAGGTTTTAGAAAGGATTGTTTAGTAGTCCTCACCATTTTGTAAAATAATGTATCGATAAATGTGATGAGGATTTATTTGAGTATAGATATTGTCTAGAAGATAATATTTGTATTCAAACTCACGAGTTTCTTTGTTGTAATAATAAAGTTGTAGTTGTTTACGTGCCATGTATTGACAACTTCGAGAATAGGTGATGTATACCTATTTTGGGGGCGTCACGGATGGAATATCCAATAATATTTCAGTTATAGCAAACATAGTTTTTCGCTTGCGGACTTAAAACCTAACGGTTAGGGGAAGTGATTTTCGAAAAGGAATTGAAATGCGTATAATGAATTAAAGCAATGATCATATAAAACGTAGGTATTATACGAGGTAATGAATACGAGTATAATGTGAGGTATTATACGAGTATGTATGAATGATGATATGTCATATATGAATGAGTTTACGAGTTGGAATACGAGATTAATACGTAGATTATACGTTATAAGGCTTTAAGCCAAATGGATTGGACTTGTAGGATTTGTTAGGAATTTTACAAGCCCAGTTATAGGAATGGTTAAGTCCAAACTGAATTAAAGATTAAGGTCCAACGTGAATTAAATACAAGCCTAAAGTATACGTTAAGTTAATTAAGCTAATTGAATATAAAGCCCAAAGTAAGAACCTATGGGTTATTGGATGATTAAAACCCATGGGGCAACTGTAATACCTGTGAATTTTAATAAATTATAATATTGAGAACAAAGATTGTTTGCATATTTATTTGAATATAAATATATATAATATTGGCATTAGTGTGGAAATTAATTTAATTGACTAAGTATGTGATAATTAAACAATGTAGCAAAAGTGATGAGAAGCTTAGTTTAAGCTTGTGGAATTATGCCTAGTGTGGCAAAGTGGTGAAATGAGAAAGTACTAATTTAATTAATGATGAAATAGATTAAATTAATTAGTACTATTAATAAATAAATAATGTCATTGATTAATTATTATTCATTAATTATCATAAATAATATCATGTAATGAGAAATCAAATATAATAAAGTTTTTCATTCAATATAAGATGAGGTGTGATATTGGAATTATTATATAAAACTATATGATAAAAGTAAGCTTAACTTATGTGATTTAATATATTGGGAGAGAAAGAGTCTCATGTGACCCCATGTTGTGTGTAGGGGTATTTAAATGTGTATTTTAAACCTCTGAGAGAAAGTAACTTTGATTAAATAAATAATTAATAATAAGTAATATTGGTACCCAATTAAATTATATCCTAGTATAGGGTAAATATTATTCGAAATAAATCATTGTACATGGAGTATATGATTTTATGTGTAATGTATGAGTGGGTGTATATGCATGCTCAATTATGGACAAAGTGTAAAATAAACCTAACTGTGCTAGTAGTAATACAAATGCTGAGTATTAGAATGTCCCAAATTGAGTGTCACTCTTTACTTCTTCACGTAATAGGCCATTGGCCTAGTCCCTCCTTACCAAACACAAAGCTAGAAAATTATGAGAAGGGGAGTGGCCTATATGCTACTCTTCTACCAAATCCTTCATAACCATCAGTTTCTTCTCCATTCCAATGGTTTAATTCATTGAGTAAAGCTTAGATTGGTCACAAGCTTTCCTATAAATGGAGCCCTTCACATTCATAAAAATTTTGCTAATTCTTTGTCAAAATTTCAAGTGTGTGTGAGTGTGATTGGGTGGAGCTTATATAATCTGCAAAGTGAAGCTAGAGTAGCAATTCAACTCCACTAAAGGTAATATTCCTTTATATGTTCTTACAATCAAGTATTTTCAAATTTCTTAGAAATGTACAATAATACTTGTTTTGAGTTGAAAAGTTTATGGTTGAAGCATGCTAGAATGTGTAACTTGAAGCTAGAAGTTGTTAATATGGTTAAATGCAAAATCAACGAAAGTGAAACAAAGTAAATTGGTCATGTAACAAATCCGTAATGAAGAGAATCGCTAAATGTGTTAAACTTTGGAAAAAATGACAAAAATCTTGAATTTATCCTTGAATTTAATTATTTGTATGTTTGGAAGTGTTATAAGCATGTTAGGGATGTTTAATAACAAGTTTATATCAATTGTACATCATTACATTGTTGTTTGACGGTTGTTAGGTTAAAAATTTCTTGAAAGCTCGAAGTAGGGGATGCCCGTGATCATAAGACAGCAACCATGCCGCCACCTCAGCGGGGTCATGTCAAGATATAAGGCCCGCTGAACGAAGGTGGTGAGATATTCTTGAGGAGCAATGTCCGCCCCGACGGGGGGTTTTATAGTGTTAAGGCCCGCCCCGACCGGGGGGGAGGGGGTGCTGCAGTGACTGACTTAGTTTGTTTTTGTTTTGTTTGGATTGTTTGATGTAAGAAGTCTTAACTTCACTTAAATTCAAGAACATACATACTTCTTAAACATGTATCAATGAAAGTTGCAAGATGTTTTAGTTGGTTTAGAGTTGAATTATAACCTTTTGAAGGAAAAGTTAAAAGACGAAAACCGTGTTTATAAAACCTTACGCCTTTTTGAATCTAACCTTGTGAGCATATGTTTATAGCTTAGTTAGTATTGTAAATACACATGAAATGTGGACTCAACGTACCTTGCATGTATAGGTTATTAGACATGACGTCTTAATATTTGAAAACTCTATGGCTTATATTGTGAACTTTTGAACAAATAGGATAGGATGCTTTATGCCTCTAGAGATAATCGACATGTTCACGCATCTAATTAGACATCTTATAAACTATGCAAGCATGTGTAGAAAGAATTTGTTTGGCAATATTATGTGGTGTAATGAATACTATGGTTAGTGGTTGATATAATGAACTCTTTTAACTTTGAAAGATGGAATTGTATGAGTAACTTTAATAAAGGGTCAAACTAGATTAAAGGTTCTTTAATATGTGAAACGACTTAAAAATATGTAAATTAAGGGATATTTTGCAAATACAAATAAAAGATGAGCATATGGTACTAAGGATTGTAAAGGTATAAATCAATGTGAGTTACGCATCTATGAGTTTAAATGTGTGTAGCCTATATGAATTTAGATATATGTGATGAAAGTATGCAAATATATATATCAAGTGTGTGTGTATAATGAATACCTACACATACATAAATAGGATAACATAGTTCATTGAAGTGATTTTACGCTATAAATGGTAATCAAAGCTAAAGGCAAGTCTCCTAAGTCACACAACTTTAGATTTTGTGCGAATTCTTGAACTCCGTTTGATTCTCATATTGAATGAAATTTTTCCAAAATCTTTACATTATATATTGTATAACTCGAATTGTTGCCATACTTATATCGAGCAAATATTTATTACTATTCGGAAATCATTTGTATGTCTTAACATTGTTACAAATATTGGACCTATCGTTCATAAATGCATTATAAAAGTGGTCTAAACCTTTGATTTGACTAGACCATAATCACGTGTTGAGAAAGCTATCCAAACAAATTGACTTGGTGCGGACTCTTATAAATCTACTAAGATGAACAACCCTCTTAAAAAGGGGAAATTTTATATTGTCGGGGAACCAACATGCGCACATGAGTATGATTAAATGTTATGCATATCGTAGGCTACTTTAGGCTGATCACCTGTTGTACTCGTTTATATTGGATTGCAGTATAATAATGTTAATTCTAGAAAGAGTTCTTAGTCCTTAGTGACTCCTCAATATTCATTCTTATTGAACATCGAAATGAATAAATCCTAAAATTTTGTTGATATCCTTCAGTCTATAATGGCACCTATTGAATACTCTTGATATTTCTTGATATCCTTGAACTATCAATTATTGTTATACCCTCGAAGTTTCGAATAATATAACTGCTTATTCTTCTTGTTATATTACTTGTTGGGAAAACTTGTTGCTCATTCTTGCTTCCCTAAAAGCATTAGGTACATCAAGAAAGGACAAGGGAAAGGGCAAGACTACAGAATAACTTAGTCCGTTAAGTGTAGAAGTATTGTTATTATTGTTATGCTTATTATGATGTATGTAAGGATGATTAAGTCATGTTTAAGTTTAATCACTGAATTATTGTAGTAATGGTTACGGTACCATGGAACGCGAATATTTATATTATGTCAATGTAAATTATTCTATTACTTTCGATGTTGATGATTTTAGCATGATATTAGATTTAGCATGACGAACCAAGTTCGAGATATGAGTGTCTAAATTTGGGGGCATCACAGGTTGGTATCAAAGTTATAGTTATAAACCTTAGGAGCAAAAGTGCTTAGATTATAACTCAGCACACCATAAGAAGAGATATGTTGGTGCAAATTACTCAGAGGGAGTACCAGAGCGCTGTGCAGCGTGAAATGATAGATTAAGTCTAGGTGTTAGAAGTTAGTAGTGTAGTATTTTATTATGTGACGTATAATTTGTTGTTGTAATCTCAGTCTTTTGTGTAAGATGTGAGATAGTTGTTAACCCCAAACTTTTGAATTATATTATAGGGGTAGTATGTTGATGGATGTCCCCATCTTTTGTGATATTAGGGGATAGGTTGTGTCATTTATAGAAGTATGCTAGAGATAATCACGTAATATAACAATTTGGCATATGAATATAAATGATCTTATGTGTTATGAAATATTAATTTTTTTTATGAAGAATTGTTTAAATAATAAAATTTGATAATAAAAATGGAAGTTTTGAGATGCAGAAAATGCCGCTCAAACATAGATTAACTGCACCGGAGGAGTCAGTTAATGATGAGAGAGGACATGTAGATCCCATTTAGAGGTTTGTAGATTTGTTAGGGGAAGCTCTTAGGGGAAGAAACGAACCAGTACCGCCCATTCCCCAAGTAGATCCGGTCACAAACTTCAAGGACTTTAAGAGCGTAGGACCTCCTGAATTCGTGGGTACTACCAACCCTATCGTAGCGCAAACGTGGATCAAGGAAATGGAGAAAGCCTTCACCATTGCTCGTGTGGGTGAAGACCAGAAAACTGTGTTCGCTATATATATGATGAGGGGAGAAGCAAACTACTGGTGGGAAGTAAATCAATAGAGGGCAGGAGAAGGGACTGTAACCTAGGAGAGGTTTAAGACCTTGTTCTTCGAGAATTACTTCCCGAAGAGTATGAAGAATAGGATGGAGGTAAAGTTCCTAGAACTGAAACAAGGGGAGATGACGGTGGCGCAGTACGCAGCTAGGTTCAATGAACTCGTATGATTCGCAACACATCAAGTAGACACCAAAGAAAGGAAAGCTCGATGCTTCGAACTTGGACTAAAACCTTGGTTGTTCAACAAGGTGTCGATCCTTCAAATTGACTCGTTCACCACATTATTGGAGAAGGCGATAATTGCTGAGGGAGGTTGCAAGGCATTGAGCTAATACAACGAGGAGAAGAAGAACAAGAATGCTGGGGGAGAAACTCGTGCACGGAGTAGCAGTGGTGGAAGTCATCTGGGGATGAGGAAATGGGATAACCGCAACAACAACAACAATACTAACAACCGAAGCATCAACCAGTCAGAAAGTTATCAAGGATGGTTTAAGAAAAGAAGTGAAGCTTGCTCGAAATGTGGAAAGAACCATCAAGGGGAGTACTGGAAGGGGCACATCATCTGCTACAACTGCAGCCAGGAAGGGCACATTTCACCCAACTACCCAAAGCCAAAAAAATCAAGGGATGTTTCGCGTGAGGCTCAACTAAGAATCAAATCAAGGATTGCCCAAAGAAGGGGAGCAGCGGAGGAAGCGGCCAACAAGGAGGGGGCAGCAAGCTGATGATTGGCGGACTAACCCAATCCAATCGACCAACTGCCCAATCCTTTAACATGACTATCCAAGACGCAGTGAATAC
Source organism: Panax quinquefolius (assembly GCA_020205615.1). Lineage (NCBI taxonomy): Eukaryota > Viridiplantae > Streptophyta > Magnoliopsida > Apiales > Araliaceae > Panax > Panax quinquefolius. Next base: position 211,157 of record JAINUW010000305.1, on the reverse strand, counting down.
AAAGGATATGGTGTCAGGTATTCTCCTAATCAATAATATAAATGCTTATGTATTATTTAATTTGGGTGCTACCTATTCCTTTGTGTCTGAAGAATTTTCTAATCGATTAAGCATACCCCCTGAATGCTTAGAAAATTTGTTGAACATAGAGATTGCGAATAAGGAAGTAATTTCCATAGAGTTTGTTTACCGAGACTATTATGTAAACATTAGAGATCACAGACTAAACGTAGACTTAATTCCGATTAAACTAGGAGAGTTTGATGTGATATTAGGAATGGATTGGTTATCCAGCCACGTTGCGATAATCGATTGTAAAGAGAAAAGTGTGAACCTTCAGACCTCAAATCGATCAAAGGTAGTGTTTTATGGTAGTTCATTGCTCAAGCAATCGTGTTGCCTTACGATGATGTGGGCCAAGAAGTTGTAACAGAAAGGAGGTGTAGTTTATTTAGCATATATAGTGGATACCCAAAAAAAGGGAGCAGAAATGAAGGATATATCAGTTGTGAGAGATTTCCAAGACGTGTTTCCAGATGATCTGAATGGTCTTCCGCCAGACAGAGAAATCAAATTCATAATAGACTTAGCACCGAGAACTGCACCGATTTTGAAAGCCCTATATCATATGGCGCCAGTAGAAATAAAGGAATTGATGATACAATTGCAAGAGTTGCTAGATAAGGGTTACATTTAGCCAAGTGTGTCTCCTTGGGGAGCACCAGTGTTGTTTGTAAAGAAAAATGATGGGTTGATGAGGCTCTGTATCGACTATCGGGAGTTGAACCGAGTAACCATTAAGAATAGATATATGTTGCCAATGATAGACGGCCTTTTTGACCAATTGAAGGGAGCGAAGTGTTTCTCCAATATAGATTTACGAACGGGTTATCATCAGTTGAAGGTGCGAGAGGAGGACATACCAAAGACGACATTCCGAACTCGTTACAGACATTACAAAATTCTAGTGATGTCATTTGGGTTAACTAATGCTTCGGTAGCATTCATGGACTTGATGAACCGAGTTTTCAAGCCATACTTAGATAAGTTCGTAGTACTATTTATCGACGACATCTTGATTTATTCAAACACTAAGGAAGAGCACGCCGAACACCTGAGGATGGTATTGGAAGCATTGAGAAGGGAAAAGATGTACGCTAAATTTTCGAAATGTGAATTTTTGATGGAGAAGGTTCAATTTTTAGGACACCTGATAGATCAAAATGGAATTTCCGTAGATCCTGCTAAAGTGGAGGTGGTAAGTAACTGGGAACAACCGAAGACGCTAATAGAGGTAAGAAGTTTCTTAGGGTTAGCCGGGTACTATCGAAGATTTATCCATGATTTTTCTAAGATAGCAACTCCGTTGACCAATCTAATGAGGAAGGCAGTGAAGTTCGTGTGGACAGCCAAATGCGAGGAGACATTCCAAGAATTGAAGAGAAGGTTGAGTGAGGCGCTTGTATTATCATTACCAGATGGTACGAGATGATTTGTGGTGTATAGTGATGCATCGCATAGAGGACTTGGTTGTGAGCTAATGTTGTGATGCCCCCAAAACGGGTATACATCACCCATCTTGAGTCGCCAGATACATGGTACATAAATTCAAATACAACTTAATTATACAACAGTCGTGTAAAATACGACAAAACATAGCTGAGAGTTTAAACAAGAATATTGTCATCTAGACAATATCCACACTCAATGATATCCTCATTACAATTATTATCACATTATTTCGTAGAATAGTGAGGACTACTAAAGCCATTTATCCTGGACCATCACTCCATTCCCCGACTCGTCCCAACTATATTCTCATTTCCTAAAGAGAACAATTAAAGAAAGGGTGAGCTCAACTAGCCCAGTAAGAAATATTATGACTAAGATAATGCAAAATAAATTATCCTTAGCCTTCAACAGTATAACAACTGATAGAATACAATAGACAACAAGTTTTAGATTAATAAATGCAGCGGAAATAAGCAATCCATTAGAAGAGTCAACTAGAGCATAAAATCTATCGTCTTCTGTTATTTGAAAAGTTTTTCATCAACTTTATCGCTAAGACTCAGCTTAATATATAAAATCGAATCATCCCTGCACCACGGCCAAGGATATTCATGTAATCATCCATGGTCATGATTATACCGAATAATCCCTAGTCATAATCATACCAACAACTGTCCATCAATGAACTACAGGCTAATGAGGACTTTTACCACATCATTCGTCACATTACGGTCATGATTATACCGAATAATTCTTGGTCATAATCATACCAAGTCCATCTATGCACGTAAGCCAAAGATAACTTTCATCACAATATAAGCATGAGGATGATGACAATGACATAATAATTCAATAAAACAAGTTCAAGGATAAATTTTAAAGATTTATAATTTAAATTATCCAGGAATCAATAACGTCCAAATTGTCAACATGATACTGCTTTATAGGGTAAAATTCAAGAATAACATTCTTGTACCAAAAATAATTTAGATAGAAAAGAAATATATTTTTCGGGTGAATAGTACCCCGTGAATAGTACCCCGACACAAAAAGTGTCCCGAATACCCGAGTGAATGATACTAGAGTGAATAGCAATCGGGTAAATAGTAACTCGTGAATAGGACTCTGGCACGAAAAGTGCCCCAAATACCCGAGTGAATAATACTAGAGTGAATAGTAACTGGGTGAATAGTAACCCATGAATAGTAACTCGTAAAATAAAAATACCAAATAAAATGATATTCCATGACGAATACAAAAGAAATGATATCTCGGACGAGTATAATAGAATATACAAAAGCTATGAATGGATTTTCACCGCCATGCGGTAATCCATGTAGACAGATCATTTCCACAATTTAATAAAGAATGAATACGAAGGATCATTCACCATGTATACGATAATCCACATAGACAGGTTATTCCAACAGAATATCAAAGAATGGAATAACAGAAGAATTCACCATGCATGCGATAGACCGCATAGTACTAATTTAATAACGTGGCTCAGGTCATCCACATATTTACATAACATCGATATGTGAAAAATGTTATGAACACGCGACATACATGGCGATAAAACGAGTCTATAGGCCACAGTTCCTACTCGATCGAGGATTTCAAATGGGCCAATAAAATTGAGGGTTGAAATTTCCTCTCTTCATGGATTCTTGCTCTAGAATAACGCCCTCTTGAACCTTCTTCTTCACATTCATCAGCTCTGAGTATGTAGCTTGCACGGCTTTAACTTTATCGATTAAAGTCGATTCTACTCGTATATTTGTTATCTTCACGACTTTTGGAATATATGTGGATGTCATCAATAAAGACAACAACGAACTAATCCAAATATTCCTTCAATATTCGGTTCATCATATACATGAAATCCGCAGGAGCATTAGTCAATCCAAATGACATGACTAAGAATTCAAATTTCCCGTATCGAGTTCTGAAGGCAGTCTATGGAATATCCTCAGTTCTAATCTTCAGCTGATGATATCCAGAACGAATATCGATCTTTGAGAAGAATTATGCTCCTTGCAACTGGCCAAACAGGTCGTCAATGCAAGGTAGCGGTTACCTATTCTTGATAGTGACATGGTTCAATTCCCGGTAGTTAATACAAAGTCGCATACTCCCATCCTTCTTCTTTACAAATAAAACAGGAGCACCCCAAGGAGATGTACTAGGACGAATGAAACCGATGTCCAACAACTCCTGTAGTTGGACCTTTAACTCCAGAAGTTCAATAGGAGCCATTCGATATGGGGTTTTAGAAATGGACTTTGTACCAGGTTTAAGGTCAATAAAGAATTCAACTTCACGTTCTGGGGGTAGACCGAGAAGTTCTTCAGGGAATACGTCAGGAAATTTACTAACAACATGAATATTATTCAAATCTGACGTGTCTTTATTCAAATCCATAACATGGGCTAAGAAATCTTGACATCCGTTTTTTAATAAACGAATAGCTTTATGACTTGATATGACAATGATTGATTTTAGTAGTTTAGTTGCTTGAATTAAATACAAAGTTGGTTAGGAATATGAAAACAAACAACCTTACGAAAACAATCAATTTTGGCATGATGAGTAGTTAACCAATCAATCCCTAAAATCACATCAAAAACAAGTATCTTTAAAGAGATAAGGTCAATAGGTAATGTGATGGTGCCAATTTGGATCAAACAAGATTTATAAATAGTGGATGCAATAAAAGTGTCTCCTAACGGAGTCTCCACAGATAGGTCAAAGTCTAATTTCTCTGGAGTTAAGTTTAAACGTTGAGCATAAGTAGGAGAGATAAATGAATGGGTAGCACCGGTATCTATTAAGGTATAAACTTTGCAAGATTTATGATTAGCTTACCCGCGATCACCTCGTTTGGGTTCCTCGCATTTTGACCAGTCACAACAAACGCTCTTCCAGGAATCGTTGACTTTGACTTTTCTAGGATAGCCTTTTGAGTCACCATCCCCCCTTGGACTTGGTTTTGCTACCGTACAATCTCGAGCGATATGTCCTTCTTTTCCATAATTATAGCATACCTTGAACTTTTGTGGATAGTTTGGGATAATATGTCCCTCTTTTCCGCATTATTAGAATACGGCTGGTGGTCGTTCTCCTCCCTTAGAACCAGTTTCTGCTGGTGCTGACGTCTTCACATGGTCATTGTTGAATCTTCTCTTTTTAAAATCTCCTCCCAACTCGTTTTTTCTATTTTCATGGCCATGATTACCACCAGAGTGGTTACCACTTTTTTTCTGTATTTTTCTTTCTCCGTTGGTTATCGTTGTTCTGATGACTACTATCATCGATATGATATTGGTTGTGGTCCCTCGGTTGAACGTACTCGTTATCTCGCTCTAATAATTGAGCCATGTTGACAACATCTGAATAGAGAGAAAATTTATGAGAAATGAGATATTGACGTATGATGGTTTTCAAACCTCTCAGAAACATCCACGTCACACGTTCCTCATTCTCCACCAAATGAGGTGCAAACCTGGATAACTCTACAAACTTCGCCTCGTATTGGGACACCGTCATGTTGTTTTGTTTTAGTCTAATAAACTCCACTTCCTTCATACGACAAATAATTTCAGGAAAGTGCTTGTCATTGAACAGTTTTTGAAACGTCTCCCAAGAAATGCTGAGTACGGTTGGACGGGTATGCTTCACAGATTCCCACCAGTAATCTACCTCATTACGGAACATAAAAGTAGTGAATGGAACCTTATGTTCCTCCATGCATCCGAAGACATCGAATATCTTGGTAATTTTCTTGACCCACGTCTCTGCCTTAATCGGATCCGGCTTTCCCCAGAATTCTGGTGGCCCCAACTCTTTGAACTGCTTGGCTGTGACAAACCGTGTATTGCTATCATTTCCTCCTGTATTTTGAACACGAGTCTCACTCATCTGATTTTGTATGAACTGCAAAAAGCTTCTAAACATCCCATCGTTCATCGTCTGATTAGTGGTATTGTTTACAGGAGGAACATTGCCGACCTGTTGCATGTTTTCCTCATTGGTGGGTAAAGGTGTCTTCACGATCTCACTTACTCCACTATTAACATTCTCAGTCGCCATTCTCAAATACTGCCATAAAACAAGGGTTAATTAATGAAATTAACATAGCACATAATATCCCTATATCCTGACCAACCAACAAATAAGCTTAAGTAGGACACACTAGTGAAGGATTTACTCGTCTCTCCCCTCCTAGTTCTATTCCCCGATCTCCGCCAGAGATCATATCCCAAAGCTCTGATACTAACTGTGATGCCCCCAAAATAGGTATACAATACCCATTCTGAGTCGCTAAATACATGGTACATAAACAACTACAACTTTATTAATACAATTGTCGTATAAAATACGACAACACATAAACTGTGAGTTTAAATACAAATATTGTCATCTAGACAATATTTACACCCAAATAAGTCCTCAATACAATTATTGATACATTATTTTACAAAATTGGTGAGGACTACTAAAACAACTTTCTAGAACCTTCATTCCATACCCCGACTAGTACTGGCTACATTCTCACCTCTTAAGAAGAAAAATGGAACAAAAAGGAAAATGGTGAGCTCAACTATCCCAGTAAAGAATATTATGGCTAAGATAATATAGAACAAATTATCGTTAGTCTTCAACAGGGAAAAATCTGATAGAATACAATAGACAACAAGTTTTAAATCAATATTCGCAGGGAAAATAATAATTCATAGATGAGTTACGTAGAGAATGAAATCTACTATTATCTATGAATTTAAAAGTCCATCGTCAATATTTTATCCGTGTAACATCAATCAATATACATCTTGAATCAAATATTCATCTTTGCACTATAGGCCAAAGATATTCATCAGTTGGTCATGTTCATCTCAACACCTGTACATCTTTGCACTATGGACCTAAGATATTCATAAGAAAATCAACCATCTTTGCACTACAGACCAAAGATATTTAGTAATATCATCATTTAGGATTGAGGATGATGAAAAATATTTTTAATAAAATGAATCCAGTGAAACAAAAGAACAAATATTAAGGATTCATACTTTAAACAATCCAAGTTCAAAAATACTTCATAAATAACCATAGTGAAGTAAAATTCAAGAATGATCAAAACTTGGATATAATCAAAGCTAGTATTCATAATAGATATTTTGGACAAAAAATGAAAATTTTAATTTTTCTGTAAGTAGTGTCGTATTCGTGAATAGTACCGTATACGTGAATAGTAACCCCGACACTAAAAGACAAGAATTTCACAAGAAAAATCTTACGAATATTCAGGCATAATGATATTAGAAGAAATAATATCATTTTAAAAAAAATAACATCTCTTACCTCAAAATGATAGTACTTCTAACTAGAATACTGGATATAGTGCAGAAAGAAACCTGAACCGTAGAACAACACTCAAAATATCAAAATACTTACAAGAATACGCTCGATAATATAGAGAGAGAAAATTTCAGTTTTTGGTGTGATTTTCAATTAAACCTAAGGACCCTATTTATAGGAAAATGCTTAGAACACCAAAACAGAAAATTTAATAAAATATTAATATAAATATAAAAATTCAAGCCCAACCTTAAACCAACTAAATTCAGCTCATTTATATCACATGCAAGACCCACTCAACTCACCAAAAACATTTTTCTTTAAAAAAATAATTAAAACTTCAAAAATCAATTATTCTGGAACTTCGGAACTTCAATAATTCATAACAAATAGCCCTTTTATCAGAAAAATTCGAACCTTATGTCCATTCCATAGGAAATTCCATTCTCTACAACTTTGTAAGTTTAAGTTTTTTCCAAATTCCAAGCAGAAGTTGACCGAAATCCACAAACGGATGATTTTACGGGCTATAATCTACTTTCAGTCACAAAGTGGGGCCCACAAACATGTTTAACATATTTTAAATATTTTGTGTAACAAAAGTACTCTTCCTCCTCATTTATTCATATATCACACATTCATTGTAAAAATATCACTATTATTATATTATTAAAATATAATAATATATTTAAATAAATTATTTTATCAGAAAAGATAAAATATCAATTTTCAACAATTGTCACATTAAATTTTTTTTTCCATCAATATCCACATAAAATGAATATTTTCCTTATCATATAAATAAATAATTAATTATTCATAATTAATATTACAGATTCCCAATATTGACAACCAGGCCGTTCCCAGGAAAGAGGGGGCTTTCCAATAAGGATTTATCCTTACTAGCGCAATTAGGTGACCAAACCTCTCCTTAGACATAACTTTCTAGACATTGCCAATATTGCTATCTAATAATATTATTCAAATAATATGAATTATTGATCTGATAATGGAAAATATTGTGTAGTAATAATTATTGAAACAACAATAATATAAAATATCAACGTAGCAATTATTTAATCAATAAAATAAAATATTGAACAGTAATTACTGTAACAATTATTGAGTAGTGCCTTCTTACGTAAGAATTAATAATTGGTGCAATACCGTGTGCTACTGTGTTTTAACCATCGAGTATTTCAACAGTATTAATGGTAACAACTACGCCGTTATTTATAAACAACTTATACTTGTCGTTTTCTTCATCCAATCGCTTTACGTTATGGGGTCCACACAAGGTTGCGCCGTCGTATGAATATTCCCCGATAGTAAGAATATTCCACGACCAAACGAATATTCCCCGACAACAATGAATATTTTATAACCACTTGCTTATTTGAAATATTTGCGCATTTTACCCATAACTAACCACATTAATCAAATCAACCCTTACAATTTCAAAATAATAAATAGACGAAATTCAATTTCATTTAATAATAAACTGGGGTCTTACAGAATTATTATATAAAACTGAATGATAAAAGTAAGCTTAACTTATGTGATTTATTATGTTGGGAGAAAAAGAGTCCTATGTTACCCCATGTTGTGTGTAGGGGTATTTAAATGTGTATTTTAAACATATGAGAGAAAGTAACTTTGATTAAATAAATAATTAATAATAAGTAATATTGGTACCCAATTAAATTATATCCTAGTCTAGGGTAAATATTATTCGAAATAAATCAACGTACATGGAGTATATGATTTTATGTGTAATGTATGCTCAATTGTGGAAAAAGTATAAAATAAACCTAACTATGCTAGTAGTAATACAAATGTTGAGTATTAGAATGTCCCAAAACGAGTGTTACTCTTTTCTTCTTCACGTAATAGGCCATTGGCCTAGTCCCTCCTTACCAAACACAAAGCTAGCAAATTATCAGAAGGGGAGTGGCCTATATGGTACTCTTCTACCAAATCCTTCATAACCATCAGCTTCTTCTCCATTCCAATGGTTTAATTCATTAAGTAAAGCTTAGATTGGTCACAAGCTTTCCTATAAATGGAGCCCTTCACATTCATAACCATTTTGTTAATTCTCTGTCAAAAATTCAAGTGTGCGCGTGTGTGTGTGAGTGTGATTGGGTGGAGCTTATATAATCTGCAAAGTGAAGCTAGAGTAGCAATTTAACTCCACTAAAGGTAATATTCCTCTATATGTTCTTACATTCAAGTATTTGCAAATTTCTTAGAAAAGTACAATAATACTAGTTTTGAGTTGAAAAGTGTGAGAGCCCCAAATCCGGGTCCCGAATCACCACGGATCTGGTATAATCATTCTATAACTATTTACGGAAGATATAAATATAAATTATTTATACAATACACTTTACACACTTTTCCCCAAAATTGAGTAAACTTAACTTATACACAATTCATAAACTATCTAACATATAACATTATTATCAAAACTATACTATTACAAATTAGCTGCATATTTTACCCCAAGCTGAGCTTGGCTTTAACCTTTTGCTGTATCCGAACGCATTCGCCTTATCTGTAATGTTTATCATGATATAGCAAGGGTGAGCATGAAAGTTGCCCAGCAAGTTTAAATTTATTTAAGGATATATCATGATTGAAAGAGTCTGAATAATAAGCTGACTATAATTCATTAATATAATTGAGAACTAGCACGAACAAACTTTTGACTGAACAAGTATTAAACATGAACAAATATATCTGGACGGAATGGTAATGAAGGTGATCAGCCTTTTATACCTGACTTATACGTGCAATATGTACATTGTACAATTCTACAATAGCAATCAACAATGATTAACCATAAGCATATCTGAATGAAACAACTCTAAGTAGAGTTTAAGAAAAACTTGCATGTACTGTTGATTACCTCTACGCAATTTATATCGCTTTATCCGAAGACCTAATATTAGTAATATAGATCTCCAATATTAGATTAATATAATCACAATATAATACTATTATATATATATATTTATATACACACACATAGAATAACCTAAATACATAACACATAACCCTATCAGTCTATACAGCACATAAGATATTGCATCAAGTCAAACTATTTCAGTCCGAGTTGAAACTGACACAATTCTATCATCCCGACGGCCTAGTCGGACAAATATCGAGTTTAAGTTTAATTAAACTCTACCTAAACGCTTAACAATATCGTAGATAATTTTCTTATCATTCAAAACAATTTTCATATGCTTGTACAATTTTCCAGATAATTATTACCATTTATCATAATTTCTCAATCATTAAACTCGTATTAAATACCACATTATTCCTTTAACATTAATTCTTATTTATTATTAAATATTAATGAAAATCATTACATAATATTATAATATATTTTTAATATTACGAAATATTTTAATACCTTAAAATCATGTTTATATGATTTTTAAACACTTAAATCCATTATCCGATAATTGCTTTTAATATTCAAATATTAATATTTTCATGGAAAAATATCAAAAGTTATATTTTATAACTTAAAATATTTTTATAACACTTAAATCATTTTTATATGATTTTTAGATCATTAATTCTAATTTTCCATAATTTATCTAATATAGTAATTAAATTAATTACCATTAATATTAACTTATTAATGAAATTTATCACAAAATATCAAAAGTTATTGGAAATAACTTAAAATATTTTCTTATACCATAATATAATTTTTCATGATTTTTCATAATATTAAATCATTTTCTCTAATTTATTTAACATAATAATTAAATAAATTAAATACCATTACTATTCAAATAATTATAAATATTAATGAAAAATATTCCAATTAGTCAAAAATTATTTTTCGTAATTTAAAATAAATTTTAAAACCATTTTTAATAATTTTTATAATTTATTTCTATTTTTATTAATTTCCAGAAAATCAGAAATTAAAAATAATTAAACCATTTTTATAGACCTTTAGCGACACAAAGCGTCGTTGTTGGTGTTCTTGAGCTCAAGAACAACGACAAATTTAAGAAGATATCTGAGGTCAACTTTGACATGAAATAAATCTCAATCCAAAATGTTTTTGGGAAATTTCTAACCATGATCTTGTAGTGTTTATGTAATACTACAAGAATCAATCATTAACAAAGTCATAACATAACTCAGATGCACGATCCAAGCCTGCTAAGTAGCTGTCAGAACATTTTTGGGTTTTCCAGAAACCCAGATAGTTCGACTGGTCATCTTGAAGCTCAATTATTTACATGTTCTGGTCATCCAGCAGAAGGTTTCTGGGTTCATACATCTAGTACACATGCTAAGGAATAACTAAATAACTTTATCTCAGTCCAACAACATCACATACGCCAGATTTATCTCAGACAAAGGATGTTAGAATAGTGTGTTCATCTGTTTCTGGGTTTTTCCCAGAAACGTGATCCGTGCTCAACTGGTCTACTTTGACCATTAATTAAACTCGATCTAAACTTTGTTTGTTGAAAGTAAAACCATGGATCTAAAGTTCATACAACAGGATACAAATGTAATACAACAACAACATCAAAAAGTATAAAACCCGACATATCTCAAGCCCACAAAACATTGCCAGACGCTGGTTTGGCCTTTCTGGGTTACCCAGATTTGGCCTGGTCATGCCTGGTCAACGGGTTTTGACCGTTCATAACTCATGATCTAGACATCCAATGGTCGTGTTACCACTTTCAGATCAAAGATAGCCTACCAAACTATAGATCTAACACATCAAACAACAAAAATCATAAATACATAAAGATCTACAGCCACTGACATTTGATTGTCAGACCTCTTAACTATTCTTGGGCAGTTTTGAAAATCAACACTTTTAAAGCCATTTGATTCTATGGATCTTTGGTATATCACCATAGATCATCGTAAAACACCTTCTAACAAACATCTAAACACATAAACATAATTTTTTTCTTAACATGAAAGATCAAAAATCAAATTAGGTTTTATACCTTCTAGCTTTAAATTTTTGATCTTGATCCTCCTAACTGATCTTGGTTGATCAAGGGGCTGTTTTAGGGACTAAGTAACTTGTGAATTTTGGATATGTAGAGATAGAGAGTTATGGGAGAGTTATCTATCAAATGGGTCAAATACATGCACTTTCTCTCTCTTTAATCTATATATATATTACTTAGATGCAATGCATGATCTGCTAGTTGTCCATTAGAGGTTGATTTGTTGGTATGCTACGTCACATTGGTCAAAATAGTTGGTGAACAACTACAATTCTAGAAAGATTCACAAGATAGCTTATAAAAAATATAAAAAGGGTAATTTTGCCATTTGTATTTTCATTTTAATGGCATACTAGACAATTCTAACCCTTGGGTTTTACAACATTAATTTCTAAAATTTCCAATTAAGGTTTTCATTTGAAAAAATAAAATTTCTAAATTACAATTAGGGTTTGTAAAATAGAAATTAAGATAACTAAAATATAATTAGGGTTTTCTAATCATATTTAAATTTAATAAACACATTATGCTTGCCAACTAGGATTAGGGTTTCCTAATTAAGGTTTAGGAATCCCGAATTTTAAATTAGGATTTCCCGTCATACAATTAGGATTTGCTAATTAATTAAGCTTTATCCTAATTAATATCATAATTAATATTACTTAAGCATTATAATTATCCTTTAAATTCCTATATTAGGGGTTTCAATTTCCGAGTTAGGGTTTCGGATTCTTAGAACTGAAATTATTCAAAACCGGTTTCTAGGGTTTCTTATCAGTCGTTAGGGTTTTCTAACTTAACGTCGATATTCGACAATATTATTAGGGTTTGACACTGATAAAATTTATCTGGTCAACCATTGACCCTTAACCACATACTGTACACATAAATGACCATATACACAGAACATATTCATATATACCCTTAATTCTTAATAATTCACCAAAATCCTTCGCAGAATTTTGAAATCCTAAAAATTCCTTCCTAAAACTGTCAAATACATACACATATTTTCTCTGTAGGTCAATTATTTGACCTTAAAACCATTATTTAAGAATTTAATAAAATGTCTAATTTCTCGGGTTGTCACATTCACCCCTTCTTCTAAGAATTTTGTCCCCAAAATTCACCTTACACCTTATACCATGTACCTTACATAATTCATATACATCATCACATGCTACCCAATACACTACTCACAAGAGTTAAAAATTTTAAAATCATGCTGAGGGGTCGTATAGACTGTTTGTCAGTCATTTTCGCAAAGGTTTTATGGAAATTCATTCCTTAAACCGTCATTACTTACGGACACAAAGGGTGATTAGCCCGATATGCCCTATACTGGCCACGTACTAGTTTTATCTGTTTCCCGTTATTGTCATAGGCACAAAACTTTACCTCAGTCTTACTGGATTCCACACCATAACAATTTTGTTCGGGAAATTTCTTTTAATGAACACTTATAGTTTTCATAAACATTAGTTTAGCTGAATCGAATAGCGTAGACTCATATCAATAATTCAATTCAATCGAATTATTTAGGTGTAGCCAAACCCCGTTGTCAAATTAAAATCTTGAAAATATTTTTGAGAATGACGTCATGATCCCATCATTAACGGTCGCTTGAGGATGTCACATTGTATGACTTCGTCATAACACATCATACAATAGTGAAATAACGATTTTAGATCAAATTCACACTAAGTATTCATGTATTTACAACTCCATCACCTTTTATCATCTCTTTTGAGTTTACGTACGTACATGAGTAATAAATAAAATATATTTTGATATTTCAAATCATTTAAATGTCAGATATCGTGAATAGTGTCGAGATATCGTGAATAGTAACCCCAAACACTAAAAGACAAGGATTTCACAAGAAAAATCTTACCAATATTCTGGCATAATGATATTAGAAGAAATAATATCATTTTAAAAAAATAACATCCCTTACCTCGAAAAGATAGTACTTCTGACTAGAATACTGGATATAGTGCTGAAGGAAACATGCACCGTATAACAACACTCAAAGTATCAAAATACTCACAAGAATACGCTCGATAATATAGAGAGAGAAAATTTCAGTTTCTGTGTAATTTTCAATTCTAACCTAAGCACCCTATTTATAAGAAAATGCTTAGAACACCAAAGCAGAAAATTTAATAAAATAATAATATAATTATAAAACTTCAAGCCCACCTTAGACCAACTGAATTCAGCTCATTAATATCACATGAAAGACCCACTAAACTCACCAAAAACGTTTTTTCTTTAAAAAAATAATTAAAACTTCAAAAATTAATTATTCTGGAACTTTGGAACTTCAATAATTCATAATAAATAGCCCTTTTATCAGAAAAATTCAAACCTTATGTCCATTCCATAGGAAATTCCATTCTCCACAACTTTGTAAGTTTAAGTTTTTTCCAAATTCCAAGCAGAAGTTGACTGAAATCCACAAACGGACGATTTTATAGGTTATAATCCAATTTCAGTCACAAAGTGGGGCCAACAAACATGTTTAACATATTTTAAACATTTTTTTGTAACAAAACTACTCTTCCTACTCATTTATTGATATATCACACATTCATTGTAAAAATATCACCATTATTATATTATTAAAATATAATAATATATTTAAATGAATTATTTTATCAAAAAAGATAAAATATCAATTTTCAACAATTGCCACATTAAAAAATTTTCTCCATCTATATCCACATAAAATTAATATTTTTCTTATCATATAAATTAATAATTAATTATTTGCAAATAATATTATAGAATCATAATATTGACAACCAGGTCGTTCCTAGGAAAGAGAGGGCTTTTCAACAAGGATTTCTTCTTACTGGCGCACAATTAGGTGACCAAACCTCTCCTTAGATAGAACTTTCTAAACATTGCCAATATTTCTATCTAATAATATTATTCAAATAATATGAATTAATGATCTAATAATGGAAAATACTGTGTAGTGACAATTATTGAAATAATAATAATATAAAATATCGACGTAGCAATTATTGAATCAATAAAATAAAATCTTGAACAAAATAATTCATCGTAACAATTATTGAGTAGTGCCTTCACGTACGTAGAATCAATAATTGGTGCAATAACGTGTGCTACTGTGTTTTAACCACCGAGTATTTCAACAGTATTAACGGTAACAACTATGCCGTTATTTATAAACAACTTATACTTGTCGTTTTTTTCATCCAATCACTTTCCGTTATGGGGCCCACACAAGGTTGCGCCGTCGTACGCATATTTAAGGCTTTTATGATCGGAATATATCTCCACTTTCTCCCCATATAGATAGTGCCTCTAGATCTTTACCACGAAAACGACTGCTGCCAACTCTAGATCATGAGTAGGAAAATTCGTCTCATATTCTTTAAGTTATCGCGAGACATAGGCTATGACTTTCCCATGTTGCATGAGAACACATCCTAACCATTTGCCTGAAGCATCGCTGTAGATAACAAATCCATCCGAACTAGATGGTATTGTCAGAACAGGTGCCTAAATAAGTTTCCTCTTACGCTCTTGAAAACTCTTCTCACATTCCTCGCTTCATATGAATTTTGTATCTTTTCGAGTCAGCTAAGTTAACGGAGTAGCGATTCGAGAAAATCCTTCCACGAATCTCCGATAATAACCGGCTAAGCCCAGAAAGCTACGAACTTCGGTCACCATCTTTGGTTGCTCCCAACTTTGTATTGCTTCAATCTTCGTCGGGTCAACAGATACTCCATGTTTTGACACCACATGCCAAAGGAATGCAACTTCCTCAAGCCAGAACTCGCATTTCTTCAACTTGGCATATAGATTGTTTTCACGAAGCCTTTGGAGTACCAGCTTCAAATGGTGCTCATGATCTTCACGACTTTTGGAATATATGTGGATGTCATCAATAAAGACAACTACGAACTAATCCATATATTCCTTCAATATTCGGTTCATCATATCCATGAAAGCCGCAGGAGCATTAGTCAATCCAAAAGACATGACTAAGAATTCATAATGCCCAGATCGAGTTACTCAAGGCGTTCATGGAATATCCTCGATTCTAATCTTCAAAGATGATATCCGTAATCGAAGATCGATCTTTGAGAAGAATTGTGCTCCTTGCAACTGGTCAAACAGGTCATCAATGCGAGGTAGCGGATACCTATTCTTGATAGTGACATGGTTCAATTCCCGGTAGTCAATACAAAGTTGCATACTCCCGTCCTTCTTCTTTACAAATAAAATAGGAGAACCCCAAGGAGATGTACTAGGACGAATGAAACCGATGTCCAACAACTCCTGTAGTTAGACCTTTAACTCCAGAAGTTCAATAGGAGCCATTCGATACGGGGTTTTAGAAATGGGCTTTGTACCATGTTTAAGGTCAATAAAGAATTCAACTTCACGTTCTGTGGGTAGACTGGGAAGTTCTTCAGGGAATACGTCAGGAAATTTACTAACAACATGAATATTATTCAAATCGGACGTGTCTTTATTCAAATCCATAACATGGGCTAAGAAAGTTTGACATTCGTTTTTCAATAAATGAATAGCTTTATGACTTGATATAACAATGATTGATTTTAGTAGTTTAGTTGCTTGAATTCGTACAACAGGTTGGTTAGGAATATGAAAACTAACAACCTTACGAAAACAATCAATTTTGGCATGATGAGTAGTTAACCAATCAATCCCTAAAATCACATCAAAAGCAAGTATCTTTAAAGAGATAAGGTCAACATGTAATGTGATGATGCCAATTTGGATCAAACAAGATTTATAAATAGTGGATGCAATAAAAGTGTCTCCTAACGGAGTCTCCACAGATAGGTCAAAGTCTAATTTCTCTGGAGTTAAGTTTAAACGTTGAGCATAAGTAGGAGAGATAAATGAATGGGTAGCACCGGTATCTATTAAGTAATAAACTTCGCAAGATTTATGATTAGCTTACCCGTGATCACCTCGTTTGGGTTCCTCGCATTTTGACCAGTCACGACAAATGCTCTTTCAGGAATCGTTGACTTTGACTTTTCTGGGATAGCCTTTTCAGTCACCATCCCCCCTTGGACTTGGTTTCGCTACCGTACAATCTCGAGTGATATGACCTTCTTTTCCATAATTATAGCATACCTTGAACTGTTGTGGACAGTTTGGGCTAATATGTCCCTCTTTTTCCGCATTTATAGCATATGACCAGTGGTCGTTCTCCTCCCTTAGAACCAGTTGCTGCTGGTGCTGACGTCTTCACATGGTCATTGTTGAATCTCCTCTTTTTAAAATCTCCTCCCGACTCGCTTTTTCTATTTTCATGGTCATGATTACCATCAGAGTGGTTACCGCTTTTGTCCAAATTTTTCTTTCTCCACTGGTTATCGTCGTTCTGATGACGGCTGTCATCAGTATGATCCTGGTTGTGGTCCCTTGGTTGAATGTACTCGTAATCTCGCTCTAATAATTGAGCCCTGTTGACAACATCTGAATAAAGAGAAATTTATTGAGAAATGAGATATTAACGTATGGTAGGTTTCAAACCTCTCAGAAACATCCGCGTCATACGTTCCTCATTCTCCACCAAATGAAGTGCAAACCTGGATAACTCTACAAACTTTGCCTCGTACTGGGACACCGTCATGTTGTTTTGTTTTAGTCTAATAAACTCCACTTCCTTCATATTACGAATAATTTCAGTAAAGTACTTGTCATTGAATAGTTTTTGAAACGTCTCCCAAGAAATGCTGAGTGCGGCTGGACGGATACTCTTCACAGATTCCCACCAGTAATCTGCCTCATTACGAAACATAAAAGTAGCGAATGGAACCTTATGTTCCTCCGTGCATCCCAAGACATCGAATATCTTGGTAATTTGCTTGATCCACGCCTCCGCCTTAATCGGATCCGGCTTTCCCCAGAATTCTGGTGGTCCCAACTCTTTGAACTGCTTGGCTGTGACAAACCGTGTATTGCTATCATTTCCTCCTGTATTTTGAACACGAGTCTCCCTCGTCTGATTTTGCATGAACTGCAAAAAGCTCCTAAACATCCCATCGTTTATCATCTGATCAGTGGTGTTGTTTACAGGAGGAACATTGCCGACCTGTTGCACATTTTCCTCATTGGTGGTTAAAGGTGTCTCCACGACCACACTTACTCCACTGTTAACATTCTCAGTCGCCATTCTCAAATACCGCCATAAAACAAGGGTTAATTAATGAAATTAACAAAGCACATAATATCCCTATATATCCCGACCAACCAACAAATAAGCTCAAGTAGGACACACTAGCGAAGGATTTACTTGTCTCTCCCCTCCTAGTTCTATTCCCCGATCTCTGCCAGAGATCATATCCCTAAGCTCTGATACCAACTGTGATGCCCCCAAAATAGGTATACAACACCCATTCTGAGTCGCCAAATACATGGTACAGAAACAACTACAACTTTATTAATACAATTGTCGTACAAAATATGACAACACATAAACTATGAGTTTAAATACAAATATTGTCATCTAGACAATATTCACACCCAAATAAATCCTCAATACAATTATTGATACATTATTTTACAAAAATGGTGAGGACTACTAAAACAACTTTCTAGAACCTTCATTCCATACCCCGACTAGTACTCGCTACATTCTCGCCTCCCGAGAAGAAAAATGGAACAAAAAGGAAAAGGGTGAGCTCAACTAGCCCAGTAAAGAATATTATGGCAAAGATAATATAGAACAAATTATCGTTAGTCTTCAATAGGGAAAAATCTGATAGAATACAATAGACAACAAGTTTTAAATCAATATTCGCACAGAAAATAATAATTCATAGAAGAGTTACGTAGAGAATGAAATCTACTATTATCAATGAATTTAAAAGTCCATCGTCGATATTTTATCCGTGGAACATCAATCAATATACATCTTGAATCAAATATTCATCTTTGCACTATAGGCCAAAGATATTAATCAGTTGGTAATGTTCATCTGAATACCTGTACATCTGTGCAGTACGGGCCAAAGATATTCATAAGAAAATCAACCATCTTTGCACTATAGGCCAAAGATATTCAGTAATATCATCATTTAGGACTGAGGATGATGAAAAATATTTTTAAAAAAATGAATCCAGTGAAACAAATATTAAGGATTCGTACTTTAAATAGTCCAAGTTCAAAAATACTTCATAAATAACCATAGTGAAGTAAAATTCAAGAATGATCAAAACATTGATATAATCAAAGCTAGTATTCATAATAGATATTTTGGACAAAAAACAAAATTTTTTATTTTCCTATGAATAGTGCCATATTCGTGAATAGTACCGTATACGTGAATAGTAACCCCGACACTAAAAGACAAGAATTTCACAAGAAAAATCTTACCAATATTTTGGCATAATGATATTAGAAGAAATAATATCATTTTAAAAAAATAACATCCCTTACCTCGAAAAGATAGTACTTCTGACTAGAATACTGGATATAGTGCTGAAGGAAACTTGCACCGTATAACAACACTCAAAGTATCAAAATACTCACATGCATACGCTCGATAATATAGAGAGAGAGAATTTCAGTTTTTGGTGTGATTTTCAATTCTAACCTAAGCACCCTATTTATAGGAAAATGCTTAGAACACCAAAGCAGAAAATTTAATAAAATAATAATATAATTATAAAAATTCAAGCCCACCTTAGACAAACTGAATTCAGCTAATTTATATCACATGCAAGACCCACTCAACTCACCAAAAATGGTTTTCTTTAAAAAAATAATTAAAACTTCAAAAATCAATTATTCTAGAACTTTGGAATTTCAATAATTCATAATAAATAGCCCTTTTATCAGAAAAATTAGAACCTTCTGTCCATTCTATAGAAAATTCCATTCTCTACAACTTTGTAAGTTTAAGTTTTTTCCAAATTCCAAGCAGAAGTTGACCGAAATCCACAAACAGATAATTTTACGCGCTATAATCCAATTTCAGTCCCAAAGTGGGGCCCACAAACATGTTTAACGTATTTTAAATATTTTTTTGTAACAAAACTACTCTTCCTCCTCATTTATTCATATATCACACATTTATTGTAAAAATATCACCATTGTTATATTATTAAAATATAATAATATATTTAAATGAATTATTTTATCAGCAAAGATAAAATATCAATTTTCAACAATTGTCACATTAAAAAATTTTCTCCATCTATATCCACATAAAATGAATATTTTCCTTATTATATAAATAAATAAATAATTATTCACAAATAATATTACAGAATCACAATATTGACAACCAGGCCGTTCCTAGGAAAGAGGGAGCTTTCCAACTAGGATTTATCCTTACTGACGCGCAATTAGGTGACCAAACCTCTCCTTAGACAGAACTTTCTAGACATTGCCAATATTTATATCTAATAATATTATTCAAATAATATGAATTATTGATCTGATAATGGAAAATACTGTGTAGTGATAATTATTGAAACAAAAATAATATAAAATATCAACGTAGCAATTATTTAATCAATAAAATATAATATTTAACAGTAATTACTGTAACAATTATTGAGTAGTGTCTTCTTACGTAAGAATCAATAATTGGTGCAATACTGCATACTTCTTGTGTTTTAACCAATCAATATTTCAATAGTATTAATCTGTATGATGCATTCTAGCTTATATATAAACAAATTATACTTGTCGCTTTTCTTCATCCAATCGCTTCCAGTTATGGGGCCCACACAAGGTTGCGCGTCATCATACGAATATTCTCAACAAAGAAGAATATTCCACGACCAAACGAATATTCCCCGACAATAATGAATATTTTATAACCACTTGTTTATTTAAAATATTTGCGCATTTTACCCATAACTAACCACATTAATCAAATCAACCCTTACAATTTCAAATTAATAAATAGGCAAAATTCAATTTCATTTAATAATAAGCTGGGGTCTTACAGAATTATTATATAAAACTGCATGATAAAAGTTAGCTTCACTTATGTGATTTATTATGTTGGGAGAAAAAGAGTCTTATGTGACCCCATATTGTGTGTAGGGGTATTTAAATGATTATTTTAAACATATGAGAGAAAGCAACTTTGATTAAATAAATAATTAATAATAAGTAGTATTGGTACCCAATTAAATTATATCCTAGCCTAGGGTAAATATTATTCGAAATAAATCAATGTACATGGAGTATATGATTTTATGTGTAATGTATGACTGGGTGTATATGTATGCTCAATTGTGGAAAAAATGTAAAATAAACCTAACTGTGCTAGTAGTAATACAAATGTTAAGTATTAGAATGTCCCAAAATGAGTGTTACTCTTTTCTTCTTCACGTAATAGGCCATTGGCCTAGTCCCTCCTTACCAAACACAAAGCTAGCAAATTATGAGAAGGGGAGTGGCCTATATGGTACTCTTCTATCAAATCCTTCATAACCATCAGCTTCTTCTCCATTCCAATGGTTTAATTCACTAAGTAAAGCTTAGATTGGTCACACGCTTTCCTATAAATGGAGCCCTTCACATTCATAACCATTTTGTTAATTCTCTGTCAAAACTTCAAGTGTGTGTGTGTGTGAGTGAGTGTGATTGGGTGGAGCTTATATAATCTGCAAAGTGAAGCTAGAGTAGCAATTCAACTCCACCAAAGGTAATATTCCTCTATATGTTCTTACATTCAAGTATTTGCAAATTTCTTAGAAAAGTACAATAATACTTGTTTTGAGTTGAAAAGTGTGAGAGCCCCAAATCCGGGTCCCGAATCACCACGGATCTGGTATAATCATTCTATAACTATTTAAGGAAGATATAAACATAAATTGTTTATACAATACACTTTATACACTTTACCCAAAAATTAAGTATTAAACATGAACAAATATATCTGCACCGAACGGTAATGAAGGTGATCAGCCTTTCATACCTGACTTGTACATGCAATATGTACAGAGTACAATTCTACAATGGTAATCAGCAATGATTAACCATAAGAATATCTGAATGAAACAACTCTAAGTAGAGTTTAAGAAAAACTTGCATATACTGTTGATTACCGCTACGCAATTTATATCGCTTTATCCGAAGACCTAATATTAGTAATATAGATCTCCAATATTAGAATAATATAATCATAATATAATATTATATATATATATATATACAAATGTAATACAACAACAACATCAAAAAGTATAAAACCTGACATATCTCAAGCCCACAAAACGTTGTCAGACGCTGGTTTGGCCTTTCTGGGTTACCCAGATTTGGCCCGGTCATGCCTGGTCAACGGGTTTTGACCGTTCATAACTCATGATCTAAACATCCAATGGCTGTGTTACTACTTTCAGATCAAAGATAGCCTACCAAACTATAGATCTAACATATAAAACAACAAAAATCATAAATACATAATGATCTACAACCACTGACATTTGATTGTCAGACCTATTAATTATTCTTGGGCAGTTTTGAAAATCAACACTTTTAAAGCCATTTGATGCTATGGATATCTGGTATATCACCATAGATCATCATAAAACACCTTCTAACAAACATCTAAACACATAAACATAATTTTTTTCTTAAAATGAAAGATCAAAAATCAAATTAGGTTTTATACTTTCTAGCTTTAAATTTTTCATCTTGATCCTCCTAACTGATCTTGGTTGATCAAGGGGCTGTTTTAGGGATTGAGTAACTTGTGAATTTTGGATATGTAGAGAGAGAGAGTCGTGGGAGAGTTATCTATCAAATAGGTCAAATACATGCACTTTCTCTCTTTTTAATCTATATATATATATATATATTACTTAGATGCAATGCATGATCTGCTAGCTGTCCATTAGAGGTTGATTTGTTGGTATGCTAAGTCACATTGGTCAAAATAGTTGGTGAACAACTACAATTCTAGCAGGATTCACAAGATAGCTTATTAAAAATATAAAAAGGGTAATTTTGTCATTTGTATTTTCATTTTAATGGAATACTAGACAATTGAACCAACCCTTAGGGTTTAACCCCAAGGTTCTAACCCTTAGGTTTTACAACATTTATTTCTTAAATTTATAATTAAGGTTTTAATTTGAAAAAATAAAATTTCTAAATTATAATTAGGGTTTGTAAAATAGAAATTAAGATAACTAAAATATAATTAGGGTTTTCTAATCATATTTAAGTTTAATAAACACATTAGGCTTGCCAACTAGGATTAAGGTTTCCAAATTAAGGTTTAGGAATCCCGAATTTTAAATTAGGATTTCCCGTCACGCAATTAGGATTTGCTAATTAATTAAGCTTTACCCTAATTAATATCATAGTTAATATTACTTAAGCATTATAATTATCCTTTAAATTCCAATATTAGGGTTTCCAATTTCTGAATTAGGGTTTCGGATTCCCAGAACTGAAATTAGGGTTTCAGAACCGGTTTCTAGGGTTTCTTATCAGTTGTTAGGGTTTTCTAACTAAACGTCGATATTCGACAATAATATTAGGGTTTGACACTGATAAAATTTATCTGGTCAACCATTAACCCTTAACACATATTGTACACATAAATGACCATATACACAGAACATATCCACGTATACCCTTAATTCTGAATACCTCACCAAAATCCTTCGCAGAATTTTAAAATCCTAAAAATTCCTTCCCAAAACTGTCAAATAAATACACTTATTTTCTTTGCAGGTCTATTATTTGACCTTAAAACCATTATTTAAGAATTTAATAAAATGTCTAATTTCTCGGGTTGTCACATTCACCCCTTCTTCTAAGAATTTTGTCCCCGAAATTCACCTTACACCTTATACCGTGCACCTTACACAATTCATATACATCATCACATGCTACCCAATACACTACTCACAAGAGTTAAAATTTTTAAAATCATGCTGAGGGGTCATATAGACTATTTGTCTATCATTTTGGCAAAGGTTTTGTGGAAATTCATCCACAAACCGTCATTACTTACGGATACAAAGGGTGATTAGCCCGATATGCCTTGTACTGGCCAAGTACTAGTTTTATCTATTTCCCGTTACTGCCATAGGCACAAAACTTTACCTCAGTCTTACTGGATTCCGCACCAAAACAATTTGGTTCGGGAAATTTCTTTCAACGAACACTTATAGTTTTCATAAACATTAGTTTAGCTGAATCGAATAGCGTAGACTCATATCAATAATTCAATTCAATCGAAATATTTAGGTGTAGCCAAACCCCGTTGGCAAATTAAAATCTTGAAAATATTTTTGAGAATGACGTCTTGATGCCGTACTGTATTAATAGTCAATTTGAGGATGCCATCATTGTATGACTTCGTCATAACACATCATACAATTGTGGAATAATGATTTTAAATCAAATTCACACTAAGTATTCATGTATTTACAACTCCGTCACCTTTTTATCATCTCTGCACCAGGTTACATGGTACATGAGTGATAAATAAAATATATTTTGATATTTCAAATCATTTGCGTCTAGCCGAAATAAGTAGCATATACTGTACTTTAAACCGTTTCAAAAATGATTACGAGTCTACATTTTTTTTAAAAGCACATAGTGCGCATGTAGCTTGATGTCAAAATTTCAAAGTCTAGCATAGCTAGGAGTTTTGGAAAACTTATGTCTCCACTAATAATCATTTGCTTACAATCTATCTATTCCTATAATCCTTAATACTCCATTCACACACAACTATACCCAGTTCCTCAAACCACACTTATGAGTTCATAAATTTGCCATAAGCATATGAGTTTAAGAACTTACCCTAGTCAGACCTTTGGCGTCCATTCGCTGAGGGGTTCATAAATATTTCATATAACTATAAGTCAAGAATATCACATAAGTATGAGTTTTAAGAACTCATACTTAACCCTATATTTTCTACCTATGACCTATCTATCTGTTATACACATGAGAAAGGAATCACCCTCTTAACATGCATATAGCAAATAGTGCGACACAAACATTTCAATTATTATCAGTGCCAGAAACTAAGAGGTTTTTACACCAAGTACAATTCCCCGCCCATACAAGGAATCATACAACTTAGTTGCCGACATGAGTGCTCAATTGAAATCCCCATCTAATCTTAACTCACTTCTCAATACGAATTTCATTTAATCCGTATTCATAATCCTTTCCTAAATCTGTACCAATTCGTGGTACCATTGATACACAGCAATCTTTGTTGTAAACTTTCCAATCAGTAGATTGATTCTTATCCCTGCTATCACCTTATCAGATCACGGGGTAATCTCATCGTATATATTACGATTCATTTCTATACTATGATCGTTTTGTTTTACGATCTCCTAACACTGTTTTTAGTCTTTTAGACTCGATCTATTCATCACCACTATTCAACTTAATAATCAAAATTAGGGAACTCTGTATCTTAACAACTTACCGAGATTCATCTTTAAATCTTACCGACTAACTAACTCTATATGTGTAATGCCCGAGAAATTCAGATTTTTATGGCAATTAAATTTTTATTTGATTATGTGAATTAAATGAATTTAATTGATTTATTTTGTGAGTAAGCTATGTGAAGGTCGTTCTATGACCTAGAATGTGTTTATGTGGTTAGTAATTTGGCTACGTGCTAGAATTAATTGTTTAGAATTTCCAAGATGAAAATAAATGCTTTCCGAGAAATTCCTGTAAAAACACTATTCATTCATTTCTGTTCGGGGAATTATATTGAAATTCCGAGAAACGCGTAATGATAGAATATCGAGATAAGGTGAAATATCTGAAAATATTTCGTTTATGGCAAATGCAGTTTTTGCCAGCAGAGTTAAAACCTAAGGGTTGAGTATATTGATTTTCGAGAAGGAAATGAAATGCGTAGAAGATATTGTGTTATGGTTAATGCGTGTGTTATACAAATAGGATTGTATCTAGTAGCTATGTATAAAACGATGAGTTAATACAAAGTACAATATGATTATGGTACGAGTATTATACGGGGAGAATACATGAATTGTACTTATAGAATACGATTCGTATTATATAATTAAGTTAAGACTTAATTTTAATTCATTTGGGTTGGATTATATTTAGTCCAATCATTTTAATAAGCAAGCCCAAGGGATTATTGTGTTAAGCCCAAGTCAAGGCCCAATGGTAGATTGTTTAAGCCCAATGCATGAAAATCGAACCGTGGATTGAACCGGTGGGTCACCGAATGGGTAAAACCCATGGGGCAACCCATGGGGATGACCCATGGGCAAGATGGGCCGGCCCTTGGTGTACAAGGCAAGAATAATGCTTGGTCACCAAGTATTTTACTTGGTGACAAAGTGTTGAATAGTAAGGAGGTGGGGTGTTTAGTCCATTTTGCCCTCCATTTCATTTTCTATAAATAGAAAGCCAAGGTTGATCTTTTGTGAGTTTTAAAATTTCCAACCTAGATTATTGAGAGAAAAAGAGAGCTAGACTCAACAAAATCCTACATTTGGAAGCTTTGCCTTATAGTTTTCCAAGAGATTTTATAAACAATTCTTAAGGTAATATTCCTTATTTCTCATTCCATCTCTTTTGATTTTCTTTTAGTATGGAGGATCACAAATGGGTGGTGTATGCCTTATATGGTAGAATAAAGATGACTTAGTATGGATTCAATCTCTATAAGTCATGAAATCATTGAAATCATAATGTTTAATAAAGTTTTAAACTATGGAAATATTGATTTTTGAGATCGATTGTTGATAAACAATTGAACTCCATCAATACGTTAATATATGCATCTTGCTTGGTTAGGATGTAGATATGAAATCCATGGAGTATTCCATGTGAATTGGCCTAGAGAACGTTAGTAATGAAGTTATGGCGAATTTCATGGAAATAGACGTTAAACGTCGAAAATGTTGAAATTTCGGATTGGTAGTCGAAAGTAGCTGTGAGACTTGAAAACGTTGTTTTTCAATGTTAACACATGAGATAGGGTATTTCAGAGTTGTGGGTTCAAGAATCGTCAGATTTCGACTTCAAACAAAGAAAACGAGTAATGAGCGTTTACGAACGCTTAGAAATTGAACTCAATAGTGAATTTTTAGTTAACGGATTCAAAAGTGTCGAATTCTTATATGAAAGCGTAGAGCATGTCATTTATGACGTGTAGGCTTTTGAACGGACCAAATCGGGCTTATAACAAATAATTTTATGAGTGTAAATTTTCTTATCGAGGTTCCGCGCAATGCCATGAGATATAGTGTTAAATGTCATGCCGCAATGTCTACATACGATGTAGTTAGCTCTTTGTTAAATGAAAGCCGCAACCAATTATAGAGGAAGTCTCACGCCAAGTCAATGGCAAACAAAGTTGTAGTTGGTTATCGCTAAATGGCGCCGCAACGCCACTTATAGAGGGAAGTCTCGCGCCTAGCGCGCAGAGACCGGACTTAACTTTGTGTTAACTGGAAATACAAATGCGCCAGCTTTGTAAGTAAGATGTCACGCTGCGGCGTGAGTGTAGGGTTTTTGATGGAGGACTTAGGTTTTGAACTTCAATTGTTCATAGATCTATAAGGGTAATGTTTGTACATTTCATAAGTGTATCAAAACTATTCCTATACTATCTATACTAGGTATATAGTATTGAACTTAGGAATTGAATGCATGTTAGTAAGTTATGAGTGATGAATAAGAAGTGTTATCGATAAACCCTAATCGGTAAACAACATTGGTACTTCACCAATAATGTTAGAGTTTGTTTAATAACGTAAGTTGATTAATAAGCCGTGATGAAGGGTAATAATTCGAGTTGACTTTATTATTAATATTAAGTTAACTAGGACATAGAAGAGAAAGAAGTTGGTAGAAACAATGTGAACATTTGTTTGATAGCTAATTATAGTTTGCTATTTGAATATATCATATAGATTCTGTAAAGGCTGTGGTCAGTCGATTAAGTTATTTGAAGACGCTGAAAGGCAAGTTTTCTTAACGCTTGTCTAACTTTCAAGTTAGCCAAGTTTTATGTGATTTGTTGTACTGAATTGCATGACTGGTTTTTAAAGAAAGGGTCAATGCCAGATTTAACTCGGCTAGACTATTCATAAGATATGGATTGATTGATATTCATATATTTCTATATAGAAATGTTAACGCTATCCTATGCCAAGTGATTGGTACGAATGTGAAGGTAAAATTTGTCTATGAACAAACAAAAGTATTTTTCATCGATTATTCAATGGGCACGCGAGTTTGCCAAATGTTAAACGTAAACACGTTTAACGAATGAGTGTTGATCAACATAGAGTATTATAGGCTGATCACCTAGAAGTCCTCTTAAGTAATGCGGATGTACAACCTTAGTGTTGTGATATCCTTTTCAAGTATGAAAACAGAAAGCTACTGTTATAAACTGTTAAAGTATTATTGTTTCATAATACTTCATACCTTGGGAATTGATGTTATAAACTGTTAAAGTATTATTGTTTCATAATACTTCATAACTATTTGTTTAGTTATTTATGAATTGTTATATAATTCACGAATGTGGTATTACTGTTATCCTTTGTTAAACTTGTTGAGCTGTTATGCTCACTTCTTACGTGAATTATATAATTGCAGTTAACGATGAACGTACTGAGCATGCTAATAGAGATAAGGGCAAAGCTAAGATGGATACTTAGCCATCGTGTAATAGATTAGTATGTTTGTATATATTATACATTATGAATAACGAATGATGTAATCAGTTAATAAACCTAGGAAGGATTATACTTTGATTGTAATAAGAAGATAGTAATTACATTCATTTGGTTGTATTTCAATGGAATGATTGTATGGTTATGAGTACAGTGTAGCACCATATGTCGGGTTGGAAGATACCTAAATTTAGGGGCGTCATAGGTTGGTATCAAAGCTTTAGGTTATAAAACTTAAGGGGGGAAAACCTTAGGCTAATAACCTCGTAAGGAAGGTAAAGTCCGAAGAATGAAATTTAAGTCCATTGAATTATTAAGGTATTGAGATAACTCAGTATCGAAAGAATTAAAAGATGGAAATTAATCTTAAATAAACTAAATGTGATTTGTGCTTATACTATTGTGTATTATGTACTAATCAACGTGTTATGTGTTTTGTAGATGTCAAATGATAGCTTGATGTTTAGAGATATGGAAGTGATAAGTGAGGATTCTGTGAACTAAGTGGAGATTGTATCAATGCCAGTGGCGGAGGTACCGTTAGTGGTTCTAGAAGACTCGGACATTGAGGAGTACATCTCTGAGGAGGAATACTCTGAGGAGCCGATGGGGTTATCATCATATCTTAATGAGATGCTTGATGTGGAGGAGGAAATGGAGGTGACATCGATTAACACGGTGGTGCCTACTCAGGAGCCACCACCTCCGGATGAAATGAGATCATTGTATCTTTCTATGTTGGATAGGAATGTGCAACTGCGCACTATAGTGCAGACACAGAACAAGGAAATAACCACCCTATATAAGGCGAAGGAATCTGCAGAGGCAGATTTTGAGTTAGAGCACGACGAGAAAGTGCTTATGACAGATAAGGCACGTGACTATAAGGAAGAGGTCGTAGAGCTTCGAAAGAAACTGGTTGAAAAAGACTAGAAGATAGAGAAGATGTCATACATCCACGAGTGCGCTCATGATGATTTCAAACTAAAAATTGCTTGTTATTCCATTGAGTCCGGGCAGACTCGACATACCATAAGTCGAGATATTGTGTCGATACTGGCAAATCAGAAGTATGAGAATGTCGTTCGACAGTGCTAGTAGATCGTTAGATCATTTTGTATATAGTAGTTACGTAAAGCCCTCTTTTGTATAATTAAAGGGTAGTCTTTTTATAAAGCCGAATTTTTGTAGAAGGCAATCGCGGGATAGTATGTAATAGCTTTTTGGCTAAAGGAACAGGATGTAAAAAGTTTTGACTATAAAAGCATATTTTTATAGTGAAGTTCTTATTTAATGTGCTTGTTGCGGTATGAGTGGTTGTTGTTGTTTTAGAATGGTAACCAAGTAGTTAAATAGATAATAACAAAACTTTATTTATTTAATCAGAATTATACCGCCAAGAAGGAGACAACGTAACCAAGAGGCCGAGTCTCATAATGAGAATCAGGGGGGTCCTAATAACCCTATGCAAGAGTTCGTTAATTTATTAATGGCTGCATTTAACCAAGTTAGGGGTGAGATTCCTGTAGCTCCTGGAGTAATGAGAACAAATACCTTCAAGGAATTTAAGAGTGTGGGTCCTCCTGAGTTCCGAGGAACGACGGACCCATTAGAAGCCCAGACATGGATAAAAGAAATTGAAAAGGCTTTTGTGATAACAAATGTAGGTGAGGCACATAAGACTTATTTTGCGACTTACATGATGAAGGGGAAAGCCAACTACTGGTGAGAGGCTCACCAGGGTGGGGCTAGGATAAAAGCTATTACGTGGGAACAGTTTAAGAAGGTTTTCTTTGAGAACTACTTTCCTACTAGCATGCAGGGTAGGATGGAAATTAAGTTCCTAGAACTTAAGTATGGGGATATGATAGTTCCCCAGTATGCCACCAAATTCAATGAATTGGCGAGGTTTGCTCCACATCAGGTGGATACAGAGGAGAGGAAGGCGCACAGGTTTGAGCAGGGCTTAAAACCCTGGTTCTATAGTAGAATATCGGTTTTTTAGAGTGCTTCCTATGGGACCATTCTGGAAAAGGCGATTATAGCTGAAGGTGGTGGTGAGGCATTGTCTCAATACCACAAAGAGCAAAAGAACAAGAGTAAGTTAGAAGGAGGTAGTAAGGCTGAAGTTACCAGCGGAAGCGACAACTTGCCTAAGAGGAAGAGTTTTAACACTGGGAATACTGGGGTAAAGCAGGGAGATTCTAAGCGAAGAACGGAGGCATGTAAAATATGTGGAAAGACTCATATGGGAGTCTGCTTAAAGGGGAAATCAGTCTGCTACAACTGTGGGTAGGATGGGCATTTGTCACCCAACTGTCCTAACCCTAAGAAGAATCAGGGGTGTTTCGTCTGTGGGTCATTGGACCACATGGCAAGGAATTGCCCGAAGAAGGGTTTAGAGGGAAATAAAGGTTCTTGTAGTGGTAAATTAGCCATTACTTGACCAACACCATCAGTGGGTAGACCCTCAGCTCGTATGTTTAATATGACTGTCCAAGACGCGGTCGCATCAACGGATGTGGTAGTAGGTACCATTCCGATCATTGAGATAAATGCTTATGTGCTATTTGACTAAGGTGCTACTTGTTCTTTTATAGCATTTGAATTTGCTAAGCAATTAGGTTTAATCCCTGAGAAGTTACCAATTCCTTTCGACGTTAAGGTAGCAAACGAAGAAATAATCCCCATTGAACATATTCATAAGGATTGTTGCATAGATATTAGAGGGAATAAGTTATCGGTAGATTTGGTACCGATAAGGTTAAAAGAATTTGATGTAATTCTTGGCATGGATTGGTTGGTTAATCATAAGGAGATAATAGATTGCCATAGGAAAAGTGTAAACCTTAGGCTTTCTAAGAAAACCAAGGTAGTGTTCTTCGGTAGTAAATCACCGAGACGCTCTTGTTCTCTATCGATGACACAAGCTAGGAAGATGTTGAGAAAAGGGTGTATAGGTTATCTATGCCATGTTGTGGATACCCAAAGAGTGGGAAAATCCTTGGACCAAATACCTATAGTGCAAGAGTTCGCAGATGTATTTCTGGAGGAGTTACCGGGTATTCCACCGGACAGGGAGGTTGAGTTTTTAATTGATCTGTTACCGGGAACGACACCAGTTTCAAGGGCACCATATAGAATGACACCAGTTATGATGAAGGAGTTAATGGTTCAGTTGCAAGAACTATTAGATAGAAAGTACATTCAACCGAGTGTGTCTCCTTGGGGAGCACCGGTGTTGTTTGTAAAGAAAAAGGATGGGTCATTAAGACTTTGTATCGACTATTGAGAGTTAAACAAGTTAACGATTAAGAATAAATACCCGTTGCCCAGGATCGATGATCTATTTGATCAGTTGAAATGGGCAAAATATTTTTCTAAGACAGATTTGCGCACGGGGTATCATCAGTTAAAGGTGAGGAAGGAGGATGTACCTAAGACGGCGTTCAGAACTCGTTATGGACATTACGAGTTTTTAGTGATGTCGTTTGGGTTGACTAATGCGCCAGCCGCATTTATGGATATGATGAACAGAGTGTTCAACCAATATTTGAACAAGTTTGTTGTAGTGTACATTGATGATATTCTAGTCTATTCAAAGATGTCAGAAGATCATGCAGAACATTTAAAAATAGTGTTGGAAACACTAAGGAAGGAGAAGTTGTATGCAAAATTCACGAAGTGTGAATTTTGGCTTGAGCGAGTGCAGTTTCTAGGACATGTTATTGATAAATATGGCATTTCCGTAGATCCGGCAAAAGTAAAAGCAGTTAATGAGTGGAAGCAACCGAAAATGCCAACTGAGGTTAGGAGTTTTCTGGGGTTAGCGAGATACTATAGAAGGTTCATTCCGGACTTTTCAAAAATAGCTACTCCGTTGATAAATCTGACAAGAAAGTCGGTGAAGTATGTATGGACTGAAAAATGTGAGAACAGTTTTCAAGAGTTGAAAAAGAGGTTAAGTGAAGTACCTGTATTGTCCTTACCTAACGATACAGGGAACTTTGTAGTGTATGGTGATGCTTCGCATAAAGGATTGGGTTGCGTGCTCATACAGCATGGCAAAGTCATTGCGTATGCGTCACATCAATTAAAGGATTATGAGAAGGCCTATCCTACTCATGATCTGGAATTGGCAGCTGTAGTTTTTGCCTTGAAAAGATGGACGTATTATCTATATGGTGAGAAGTGTAAGATATACACGGATCATAAAAGTCTGAAATATATCTTCACATAGAAGGAGTTGAATATGAGACAGAGAAGGTGGTTAGAGTTAATAAAAGATTATGACTGTGATATTTTATATCATCCGGGGAACGCAAATGTAGTAGCTGATGCACTCAGTAGGAAGGTAGAGAAAATGTCAATGTTAACCACTCAGAATGAGTTGATAACAGTGATGGCAAATACGGAGTTAGAAGTTAAGCTACCGGAGGAAGCGGTGGAAATGTTATTTTACATGGAAGCCCAACTAACTATAGTAGAACGGGTTAGGGGAGTACAATTGAGTAATGAGGAATGCGAGCAAATGAAGAAGAGGATAGAAGATGAAGAAAAGACTAAGTATAACCTCGATAGTGAGGGATTACTTTGTTTTAAAGGAAGAATTTGGGTTCCAAATGATTCTGAATTAAAAGAGGAAATAATGATGGAGGCTCATAGTTCGACGTACTCGATACAGCCCGGTAGTACAAAGATGTATCAAGACCTTCGTCAGAACTTTTAGTGGCTGAACATGAAGAGGGAGATAGTAGAATACGTTAGTAGGTGCTTAACTTGTCAAAAAGTTAAGGCTGAACACCAATGCCCTAGTGGGTTGTTGCAACCGTTAGAAATTCCAGAGTGGAAATGGGAGCACATCAAAATGGACTTTGTGGTGGGACTTCTGACAACCAGAAAAGGTTACGATGCTATTTTGGTGATAGTGGATCGAGTGACCAAATCGGCTCATTTTCTACCAATAGGAGTTAGGTATAATCTAGATCAGTTAGCTAATCTGTATGTTAAGGAAATTATTTCTAGACATGGAGTACCTGTTTCGATTGTGTCAGATCGTGATCCACAATTCATATCGAACTTTTGGAGGAGTTTGCAAGAGCAAATGGGAACGTAGTTAAGATTGAGTATGGCGTATCAACCTCAGACGGATGGTCAGAGTTAAAGGATAATTCAAATGCTGGAAGATATGTTAAGATCTTGCGTTATGGATTTTAAAGGGAGTTGGGACGAATATCTACCGTTGGTGGAATTTTTGTATAATAATAGTTTTCACGCTAGTATAGGCATGCCGCCTTACGAAGTGCTGAACTCTATTGTGTTGGGATGAGGTGGGTGAACGTCGGATGTTGGGACCTGAGATGATACAGCAAACGGCGGACATGGTGAAGATAATATGTACTCAATTAGTTGTTGCTCAAGATAGGTAGAAGAAGTATGCAGATACTCACAGAGAAAAGAGAGAATTCGAGTAGGATCTTTCATTTTTCTGAAAGTATCGCCTTGGAAGGGGAAGATACTTTTTTGGGAAAAAAGGGAAGTTAAGTCCAAGGTTTGTAGGACCTTTTGAGATTTTAAGAAGGGTAGGAGAGGTAGCTTATGAAGTGACGTTACCTCCAGAAATGGAACGCATTCATAATGTGTTTCATGTCTCAGTGTTACGTCCTTATAAACCGGACTATAAGCACATAATAGAATATGAATCTATCCAGATAGAGAAATATTTATCCTATGAGGAACTTCCAATTCAAATTATTGATAGGAAGGAACAAGTATTAATAAATAAGGTAATACCTTCAATGAAGGTGTTATGGAGAAATCACAATGCTGAAGAAGCAACGTGGGAACTCAAGAATAAAATGAAAGAAGATTTTCCTCATTTGTTTATATAATTATAAGCTAGATTCTGGGGACAGAATCTATATAAGGGGAGAGAATGTAACGCCCGAGAAAATCGGATTTTTATGGTAATTAAATTTTTATTTTATTATTTGAATTAAATGAATTTAATTGATTTATTTTGTGAGTAAGCTATGTGATGGTCATTCTAGGACCTAGAATGTGTTTACGTGGTTAGTAATATGGCTACGTGCTAGAATTAATTGTTTAGAATTTCCAAGACGAAAATAAATATTTTCCGAGAAATTCCCGTAAAAACACTATTCATCCGTTTTTGTTTGGGGAATTATTTTCAAATTCCGAGAAACGCGTAATGATAGAATATCGAGATAAGGTGAAATATCTGATAATATTTCATTTATGGCAAACGCGGTTTTCGCTTGCGGACTTAAAACCCAAGGGTTGAGTATATTGATTTCTGAGAAGGAAATGAAATGCGTAGAAGATATTGTGTTATGGGTAATGCGTGTGTTATACAAATAGGATTGTATCTAGTAGCTATGTATAAAATGATGAGTTAATACAAAGTACAATATGATTATGGTACGAGTATTATACGTGGAGAATACATTAATTGTACGTATAGAATATGATTCGTATTATAGAATTAAGTTAAGACTTAATGTTAATTTATTTGGGTTGGATTATATTTAGTCTAATCAATTGAATGAGCAAGCCTAAGGGACTATTGTGTTAAGCCTAAGTCAAGGCCCAAAGGTAGATTGTTTAAGCCCAATGCATGAAAATCGAACCATAGATCGAACCGGTGGGTCACCGAATGGGTAAAATCCATGGGGCAACCCATGGGCAAGGTGGGTCGGCCCTTGGTGTACAAGGCAAGAATAATGCTTGGTCACCAAGTATTTTACTTGGTGACAAAGTGTTAAATAGTAAGGAGGTGGGGTGTTTAGTCAATTTTGCCCTCTATTCCATTTTCTATAAATAAAAAGCCAATTTTGATCTTTTGCAAGTTTTAAAATTCCCAACCTAGATTATTGAGAGAGAAAGAGAGCTAAACTCAAAAAAATCCTACATTTGGAAGCTTTGCCTTATAATTTTCCAAGAGATTTCATAAAGAGTTCTTAAGGTAATATTCCTTATTTCTCATTCCATCTCTTTTAATTTTCTTTTAGTATAGAGAATCACAAATGGGTGGTGCATGCCTTATATGGTAGAATAAAGATGACTTAATATGGATTCAATCTCTATAAGTCATGAAATTATAGAAATCATAAGGTTTGATATAGTTTTAAACCATGGAAATATTGATTGTTGAGATTGATTGTTGATAAACAATTGAACTCCATCAATACGTTAATATATGCATCTTTCTTGGTTAGGATGTAGCTATGAAATCCATGGAGTATTCCATGTGAATTGGCCTAGAGAATGTTAGTAACAAAGTTATGGCGAATTTCACGAAAATAGACGTTAAACGTTGAAAACGTTGAAATTCCGGATTTGTAGTCGAAAGTAGTCGTGAGACTTGAAAATGTTGTTTTTCAATGTTAGCACGTGAGATAGGGTATTTAAGAGTTGTTGGTTCGAGAATCGTCGGATTCTGACTTAAAACGAAGAAAATGAGCATTGAATGCTCATTAGCGTTTACGAACGCTTAGAAATTGAACTCAATAGTGAATTTTTAGTTAACGGATTTGAAAGAGTCAAATTTTTATATGAACACGTAGAGTATGTCATTTATGACGTGTAGGCTTTTGAACGGACCAAATCGGGCTTATAACGAAGAAGTTATGGCTCCGAGAATTTCACAAAAAATTTTATCTATGTAAATTTTTTGTATCGAAATCCGCACTCATGGCGCGGACATATAGTGTTAAATGTCATGGCGCAGCGCTGTCAAGACAAAGTGTAGTTACTATCGTTAAATGGTGCCGCAGTGCCAATTAAAGAGGGAAGCCTCACGCCGCAGCACCGAGACCGGGACCTAGCCATTGTTAACTGGCGCCGCAGTGCCAGTCTTATACTAAGGATGTCACGCCGCAGCTTGAGTACAAGGTTTTTTTATAGAGGACATAGATTTTGAACTTCAGTTGTTCATAGATCTATAAGGGTAATGTTTGTACACTTCATAAGTGTATCAAAACTATTCATATACTATCTATACTAGGTATATGGTATTGAACTTAGGAATTGAATGCATGTTAATAAGTTATGAGTGATGAGCAAGAAGTGTTATCGATAAACCCTAATCGGTAAACAACGTTGGTACTTCGCCAACAGTGTTAGAGTTTGGTTAATAACGTAAGTTGATTAATAAGCCGGAATGAAGGGTAATAAGTCGAGTTGACTTTATTATTAATATTAAGTTAACTATGACATAGAAGAGAAAGAAGTTGGTAGAAACAATGTGAACATTTGTTTGATAGCTAATTATAATGTGCTATGTGAATATATCATGTAGATTCTGTAAAGGCTGTGGTCAGTCGATTAAGTTATTTGAAGACGCTGAAAGGAAAGTTTTCTTAACGCTTGTCTAACTTTCAAGTTTACCATGTTTTATGTGATTCGTTGTACTAAATTGCACGACTGGTTTTAAAGAAAGGGTCAATGCCAGATTAAATTCCGCTAGACTATTCGTAAGATATAGATTGATTAATATTCATATCTTTCTATATAGAAATGTTAACGCTATACTATGCCAAGTGATTGGTACGGATTTGAAGGTAAGGTTTGTCTATGAACAAACAAAAGTATTTTTCATCGATTATTAGATGGGCACACGAGTTTGCCAAATGTTAAATGTAAACTCGTTTAACGAATGTGTGTTGATCAACATGGAGTACTATAGGCTGATCACCTTGAAGTGCGGGTATGTAATGCGGATGTACAACCTTAGTGCTGTGATATCCTTTTCAAGTATGAAAACAGAAAGCTACTTTTCATGGTCTATCTGTTAGGTTTGTGATATTCATAACGCAATCAAAATTGCAAAAATTAGCGGAAGCGTGTAAAAATCAGAGTTTAAAAAAATTTACAAATCATATACCCGGATCACCCTTTATGCACAATTATTAATTAAACGAAAAGATAAAGAATAAAATCATACCCTTGAAGATCGAGCTTCCTCAGGTACAAGTTCACCTCCAAATCCTTTCGCGTTCAATCTTGAATCCACCGGGTTTGGTTCCTTCCTTTGATCAACGTTAGCCACCCATGTGTTTGGCCTCTAGAGGTGATCCACCAAGGAAGAATAAAATTCAAGAAGATGGGTGTTATGGCTAACCCTAGTTTTCTATCTCTATAGAAAAGGCATACTCCCAACAACTTGGAATTATTACATACTTTGTTAAAGTCAACAACCCATATCACCCAAAATAAGACTCCTCTTTTTAATAGATGTGGGCAACCCACCTTAAAAATTAAGGAATTGGGTTTTATTTAATTAATTAAATTCTTTTAATTAATTAAGCTCCCTAATCTTATTAGGGATAATTAATTAAACTCCTTTAATTAATTTTCCTTCCTAATCCAATTAGGAATAAATGAGAGTACTTATATTAAATTAATTCCTAAACTCTTTTAGAAATTAAAATAATAATAATTGTAAAAATATTAATAAGACTCCTCTTATTAATTTATATTTAATATTTCTAAAATATTAAATAATAAATATTAAGCTATTTAATTTATTCTATCACCATAGATTAAATTAAATATACTTAACATATTATTACGATTATGCCATTAACTTCTTAAATAATTATTCTTCCTTTTATGGTGTGACCCTTTAGGTTCTCCATATTAAACCTATTGTGAATAAATCAATTAGAACAATTCTAATCTTATTTAAATAAATAAATTAAACAATTAATTTATTTAAATAATATTTATTCTATAATAGGGATAAGCCTCCCTAATGATCAACGACTTTCCGTATAATATAGATTTCAACATTAATCATTAAAGAACCTTTGAGTAAATAGTTACCGCACAATTCAATCCTTCCACCATACAATGTCCCAATTAAATATAAGACATGGAATTACTCACAAGTCTTATTTTATTTAATTATATGTATTTCGATCCTTAAATGCACAACTCCAAATAATGCAAATTAGAAACTCCTTTCTAATTTCATTCTCTTTGCCAAGGACTCACTCTTTGGTTGTCATTTATCGAATCACATAGACATTTCTCTTTTTTATTAGAAGTGGTAGATTCTTTATCGATCATACATTATCTCCATGTACAACTTATTATACCCAAGCATACCCTTTGATATACCCTAAGGGTCTTAAGGAATAAGTCAAAGTATAATTCATCATACACAAGATACTATGATGATCTCAAGTCCAAGGATTACTTGACTACTATCACTACAGAATTCCTATCGACAGACAAATAAAACTCCATTAGGTATTCCTTAGCGAGCCAATGCTCAAAGAACTTATTCTCCAATAAGCACCTACATACTTGCTTTAGTGTCTCCACACAAATGATCATGAGATCAATCATCCTCATCCAACGAGCAAGCAAACGATGTACCAATCTATCCGAATTCACTAATCCCCAATTTAGTAATCCAATGATTGGGAACTATTTTAGTTTTAAGCTTTCTAAGAATTTAGATCTCATTAGAATGATCATCATCATTATTCTAAAAGCATTGCTTAAAACTATGGGTTTATCACATATTATAAAACAGCATCATGTAGATAATTAAAAGCCTTTAATAAATTAATACTTTTTATTAATAAATGAATAAGATTGTTACAAAGTATATGCTTTATCATCAAACATGATTGGCTTGTATGCATACTACTTTCAATCTTCCACTTGCACTAAAGCCAATCGTCATGGTATCTCATACTCTTATTCTCTAAGTGACGATTATCCTGCTGTTGGATAAGCTTTAGTTAATGGATATGTAATGTTGTTCATGAGATTCCACTATCTCTATAGTGATTTCCCATCTTTCAATGATTCTAATAATCAAATGAAAGTGCCACAACACATGTTTAGATCCAAGATGAGACTTAGGAACTATTCCTAGTTTTGTAATGAACTTTTAATCCAAACAATCAACTTGCAGCTTCATTTACAACTATATACTTTTTCTTTATCACTAAACCAGTAACTCTTTGCTGTTTGGAACCTTTCCAATTCACTGCACCACTGTTCAAGGTAACCCTTTACCTTAAAGTGGATTTTCTGTCATCTTGGTCTGTCTGAAAAACTTGAGTCTGTTAAGCCCTCTAGATTTAATTTAGACCCACCATGAATATGATCACATCCTTAGTGCCGGTTAAGCACTTTAAGATGTTTTTCACTGACTCATAGTGAACTTCTCCATAATATGACTGATCAACATCAGGTCTCATACATTTCATTGCATGCATGATTGTCACTCATGCGACCTCTCTTTTCAGGAGTCTGTGGGGACTATTACGAGAGATACACTCCATAGCTCATCAACATGAGACATCTCTTGGAGTTTGCCATGCTAAACGACTTTAGCATCAAATGAATATACGTTCCTTGGGTTAAGTCTAGGATCCTTTTAAATCTATCTATATAGATTTGTATCCCCAATTAAGATACTCTTCCCAAATCATTCATGGAAGATTGTTTAGACAACTTTATCTTTACTGATTGTAACATTGGTATGTAATTCCTCATCCGTATTATATCAACATATAATACTAGAAATTTCACGACGCTCCCACTGACCCTTTTGTACACATTAGGTTCATTCTTGTTTTTGATAAAATCAAACTCTTTTGATTGTCTCATCAAAACGAATGTTCCATATTTGAGAAACTTGCTTCAATCCATTTCTCTGAGTGTCTACAACTCTTACCTCATCGTATGTAACTGGATCATCATCTTCTATGATGTGTACCTCATCATCATCATCCATGATGAATCCATACCTCCTAGGTATCTTTGGTACTATTCCAGATTTACGATTCGGTTGTGGTACAATAGGTCTATCTACAGGTTCCTCTTATTTGACTTTTATTGTTTTGTGGTTCTTGAACTCTTCAAGATCTATTATCCTCCCACTAGCCATTTCAATGATAAACACCTTTATCTTAGAAGGTAGTGTGTTTCGCAACAAACACCTTTAGCTAAGTAGGATTATAGAACATATATCCTAAACTTACTTTAGGATGTCCCACAAATCGACACTTATAAAATCTTGTCCCAAGCTTATCCTTTGAAACATTTTCACATAAGTTGGACAACCCCTTATCTTAACATACTTAAGATTAGGAATCCTCCCTGTCCATAACTTTTATGGAGTCTTGGGCTGAA
This sequence comes from Panax quinquefolius, assembly GCA_020205615.1. Lineage (NCBI taxonomy): Eukaryota > Viridiplantae > Streptophyta > Magnoliopsida > Apiales > Araliaceae > Panax > Panax quinquefolius. The sequence continues at coordinate 170,392 of JAINUW010000305.1, read as the reverse complement.
TTTTGAGGTTATCATTTTCGTAGATATGCAGCCAGTTCTAGGACATAATCCTAGAAGGATACTAAAATGTCGGTAAAATCATTTTGGACCGCACCATGTCCAACAAGGTACGATTTTTCATTCAGATACATCAATCAATTATTGCATATCAGGATGTGTCCATTATGAGAAAACTATTTGAGATGATCTAGAAACTTATTGCACAAGTATTTATTCCTTGATCTAATCAAAGAATCTTAATACTTTGCCAATTTGTTTCACTTCTGAATTCTTTGAACCTTTCAAATAATTCACACTTGTATTTTAGCAAATACACACATTCAACTCTTTGAATGATCATCTCCTTTTCTTATACTAATTTGTTCAATTTGCAAAATATATTTTTCACGTAAATCAAGTATACAAAATTTATTAAGTAATATTCCAGTTCTATACAAAACATTATTATTATAAATAGAACAACAATTGTTCTTAATTATAATATCAAAAATTTTATTGTCCAACAATAAAATAGAAATAATGTTTCTAACAAGAATTGGAATACAATAACAACTTATTGACTTAATAGATTTGCCCGTAGGCAGTTCTAAACTATAAGTTTCTATAGCTAATGCAGCAACCTTTGCTTCATTTTCCACACATAGGATTACTTATATTTGTTTAGCTTTCTACTCACTTGGTCCCTTCATAAATCTATATTTATGATAACCAAAGTCGGTATCCAATACCCAAGTAGAACCTCGACTTAAAGAAAAATTTATTTCAATCATTAACAAATTTGTATTTATAACCAAACTTCACTAAGCTTCTTTGGTTAGCCTCTCGCAAGATGCTTCTCAGCTTTCTTTCCAAAGGTCCAGGCTTATTGCGGTGGAAGCAAACTTTTTTGCTATTTCTTATTATCCTATTATTTTGTTTATGCCTTTACTAGATACCTTCTTTGAATCATTCTTCTTTTCGTAAGATCCTTTCGCCCCTACCAAGAAGACATGGTCTTTCTTGGTTGGAAAGTGACTCTCAACATTTTTCAATATGTTAAGCAAATCAGCGAGGCTGATATCTAGCTTATTCATATGAAAAATTCACAACAATTGTGAAAGGAGTCCGGGAGTGGGTGCAAGATTAAATCTTGGCTCAACTCTCCATCCATGACAAAACCAGTTGTCCTAATTGATCAATCAAATTGATTATGTTAAGAACTTTTTGTCTGTACTATAGTGCCATTGGCCATTCTAGATCGGAAGAGCTCCTTAGATATCTGATATCTATCAGTCTTACTTTCATCACCATCAACTACTTGATGTGCAGGAATATAGTAGGAGCATCTATAGTTTCATGCTGACGCTGAAGCTCGTTACTCATAGATGCGAGCATGATGCATTGAGCCAATCGCAGCATCATCTTGCCACTTTCTAAAAGTAGAAATGTCTTCCTCGGAGGCATTGTCTGCGCAACCATTGCAGGATAGGCATATTAAGGATATAAGATAGCTTTTCACCATGAGAACTATTCTCAAATTCCTTAACCAATCCGCTTTAATTTGGTCAAGTTAATTTAGCATTTAATATGCTTCGCAAAGGATAGTAATTTTAGACATTGTAAAATTCTCAGAAATGAATTTGTAATTAACAACATTTTAACATACATTCTTTTATTAATTACCAAAATAAATTAGGTCTTGTTTTAAATTGGTATCTCCCACTATTTTCTTCAAACTATATTACCCTCACTTATATAGTTAGGCAAAATCTAATTAAAGATTTGCTAGTGAGAATAAGGATCCCATTTCAAATGTATATAGCCTTGTGGTGACACAACAAACTATATATAAATAAATAGGTAGACAACTTTTGTCAATTACATCAACTATGCAACTCCTTTTCTTTTGCCTCTTAGATTATTTTGATCAAGTGGTGGCACATCCGAATCAAAATTATCCAAGTTAAGTCCAACCTAGCACTCCATATATTCAAAAAGAAAATATCATCCTTGTGGTGACACAACAAAACAATATTGTTCAATTTTCTTTATAAGCATCAAATGTGATAAATTAACATCTTAAATACTTAATACTTGCCTTGTGGTGACAACAAACTCATATTAAATATTTAATACTCTATTAATTTTATCATGCTAGAAGGCGATGTTCGATATTCCAAATATCTTTGAACGCTTAGGACTTAATATAAAAATTGAGGGGTTTGTTATTAATTTGTCTCATCTTGTTTAGCGCATTTATATATATATATAAAATACGCGTCATATTAATTAACATCGCTAAGCATGTTTGCATAATATATAATATATATAGTATAAGCATGCACATATAGAATACTATATTCTACCCGGATTGATTATGGACTTTTATTCTAGTTTGGTTCACTAGAGCCACCAAGTGAACCAAAAGGTCAAACCCTAGGGTGCAAGAAATAATATTTAAATATAACTATTACATTTAAACCCTGCTCTATTACAAACGGGTCTTCAAGCGCTTCTTGTCCTCGATCTCTAATTCTTCAAAATTAATTCTAAATATTCCTATTACAAAACTATTTTAAAATAAATAGAAACCTTGATCAGCAGTCAAGGGGAAGTACATAGGAGATAGATAGAATTTACATTAAGAAAAATTAGAGAAGACGAGGTACGCAGACCCCATTTAATAAAACCCATACATTCATGCATCCAACTAAAATAAAATCCAATCGCATTGGTCAATAGTCCATAATCAATCCCATTTATTATCATACACATCACCATATGCATCAATAAATAACATTCATCTTATGAATAATAAACATTTAATATATATATTGATATCATTTAATGGGCAAATTTAGTTAGTATAAAATCTAATTTTGAATCAAAATAAACTTCTTTATTTTAATCCAAATTTAAATCAAAATAAAACTATTTTATTTTAATTTATCCAATTTTGAATAAAATAAACTATTTTATTTTAATCAAAATTTTTAATCAAAATAAACTCCTTTATTTTAATTAATTATGGAATCCAATTCCATATATAAAAAAATCTTTAATTAAAATAAACTCTTTTATTTTAATTAATTATGGAATCCAATTCAATGTAAAAAAAATTATTAAAGGAAACACGGATATTCTTTTCTTATTCACAAATAAACTCCTTTATTTTGAATAATATAAAATCTTATTTCATATTTAAATAAACTCCTTTATTTAAGGAAATTAGGATTCTCTTTCTTATTCACAAATAAACTCCTTTATTTTGAATAATATGAAATCTTATTTCATATCTAAATAAACTCCTTTATTTTAAGGAAACACCAATTTCAACTCCAATTAGTTATCATGGAATCCAATTCCAATTCTAATTAGTTAGCATGAAATTCTAATTTTAAAATTAAAATAAACCTTTTATTTTAATATTAAAATAAACCTTTTATTTTAAAATTAAAATAAACTTTTATTTTAATTATAAAATAATTAATATATATATATATATATATATTAACCGTATAATATTAAAATATATATATATTATGAAAAAATCGTCCATCACGTTAACCATATATATAAGATGTTCCTTTTTTTATTTTTGAATCCTGTAGTCTTTTAATCATGCGAACCATGTGATTACTTTGTTATTTGAAAATCCTTGTAATCCTTGTCCTTCCAAATCCCTTTTAATCAAAAAAACTCACGTAAAAAATTGGCGTATAAACCGCTCTCGCCTCAAGCATGTCATTGATTTCCGTGCCTCGCATGTAATTCGTAGCTTTTTTTTTTTAATTGCATGACCTGCTTCGATTTCCGTGCTACATGCATAAAAAAAAAATTCTGCCGAAAAATCACATGCATGTTCTCGGTAATTTTTTTTTTTTTTTTTTATTTAAATTTTATACAATAAAATTATGCCCAATTAAATTGTTCTAAACACATATCAATTTATATATCAAATTAAAACAATTAATAATTCGCATAAAGGTTTGGCTTTGATGCCACTGTTAGGTTTGTGATATTCATAACGCAATCAAAATTGCAAAAATTAGCGGAAGCGTGTAAAAATCAGAGTTTAAAAAAATTTACAAACCATATACCCGGATCACCCTTTATGCACAATTATTAATTAAACGAAAAGATAAAGAATAAAATCATACACTTGAAGATCGAGCTTCCTCAGGTACAAGTTCACCTCCAAATCCTTTCTCGTTCAATCTTGAATCCACCGGGTTTGGTTCCTTCCTTTGATCAACGTTAGCCACCCATGTGTTTGGCCTCTAGAGGTGATCCACCAAGGAAGAATAAAATTCAAGAAGATGGGTGTTATGGCTAACCCTAGTTTTCTATCTCTATAGAAAAGGCATACTCCCAACAACTTGGAATTATTACGTACTTTGTTAAAGTCAACAACCCATATCACCCATAATAAGACTCCTCTTATTAATAGATGTGGGCAACCCACCTTAAAAATTAAGGAATTGGGTTTTATTTAATTAATTAAATTCTTTTAATTAATTAAGCTCCCTAATCTTATTAGGGATAATTAATTAAACTCCTTTAATTAATTTTCCTTCCTAATCCAATTAGGAATAAATGAGAGTACTTATATTAAATTAATTCCTAAACTCTTTTAGAAATTAAAATAATAATAATTGTAAAAATATTAATAAGACTCCTCTTATTAATTTATATTTAATATTTCTAAAATATTAAATAATAATATTAAGCTATTTAATTTATTCTATCACCATAGATTAAATTAAATATACTTAACATATTATTACGATTATGCCATTAACTTCTTAAATAATTATTCTTCCTTTTATGGTGTGACCCTTTAGGTTCTCCATATTAAACCTATTGTGAATAAATCAATTAGAACAATTCTAATCTTATTTAAATAAATAAATTAAACAATTAATTTATTTAAATAATATTTATTCTACAATAAGGATAAGCCTCCCTAGCGATCAACGACTTTCCGGATAATATAGATTTCAACATTAATCATTAAAGAACCTTTGAGTAAATAGTTACCGTGACAATTCAATCCTTCCACCATACAATGTCCCAATTAAATATAAGACATGGAATTACTCACAAGTCTTATTTTATTTAATTATATGTATTTCGATCCTTAAATGCACAACTCAAATAATGCAAATTAGAAACTCCTTTCTAATTTCATTCGCCCGCCAAGGACTCATTGGGTTGTCATTTATCGAATCACATAGGACATTTCTCTTCTTTATTAGAAGTGGTAGATTCTTTATTGATCATACATTATCTCCATGTACAACTTATTATACCCAAGCATACCCTTTGATATACCCTAAGGGTCTTAAGGAATAAGTCAAAGTATAATTCATCATACACAAGATACTATGATGATCTCAAGTCCAAGGATTACTTGTACTACTATCACTACAGGAATTCCTATTGACAGACAAATAAAACTCCATTAGGTATTCCTTAGCGAGCCACGCTCAAAGAACTTATTCTCCAATAAGCACCTACATACTTGCTTTAGTGTTCCACACATGTATGATCATGAGATCAATCATCCTCATCCAATGAGCAAGTTAACGTATGTACCAATCTATCCGGATTCACTAATCCCCAATTTAGTAATCCAATGATTGGGAACTATTTTAGTTTTAAGCTTTCTAAGAATTTAGATCTCATTAGAATGATCATCATCATTATTCTAAAAGCATTGCTTAAAACTATGGGTTTATCACATATTATAAAACAAAGATCATGTAGATAATTAAAAGCCTTTAATAAATTAATACTTTTTATTAATAAATGAATAAGATTGTTACAAAGTATATGTTTTATCATCAAACATGATTGGCTTGTATGCATACTACTTTCACTATCGACCGGTTAAGAATTCCTAATCTACTCTATACCTTGGGAATTGATGTTATAAACTGTTAAAGTATTATTGTTTCATAATACTTCATAACTATTTGTTCAGTTATGTATGAATTGTTATATAATTCACGAATGTGGTATTACTGTTATCCTTTGTTAAACTTGTTGAGCTGTTATGCTCACTTCTTGCATGAATTATATAATTACAGTTAAGGATGAACGTACGGAGCATGCTAAGAGAGATAAGGGCAAAGCTAAGATGGATGCTTAGCCATCGTGTAATAAATTAGTATGTTTGTATGTATTATACATTATGAACAACGAATGATGTAATCGATTTATGAACCTGGGAAGGATTATACTTTGATTGTAATAAGAAGATAGTAATTACATTCATTTGGTTGTATTTCAATGGAATGATTGTATGGTTATGAGTATAGTGTAGCACCATATGTCGGGTTGAAAGATACCCGAATTTGGGGGTGTCACAATATAAGTTAGATCTTATCCTAATCACTGCGGTTATTGGTTTCAGGTATTCCTACCTAAGGTTCATAACCCTCAGCTTTGATACCAACTATGAGAGCCCCAAATCCGGGTCCCGAATCACCACAGATATGGTACAATCATTCTATAACTATTTACGGAAGATATAAACATAAATTGTTTATACAATACACTTTACACACTTTTCCCCAAAATCGAGTAACCTTAACTTATACACAATTCATAAACTATCTAACATATAACATTATTATCAAACTATACTACTACAAATTAGCTGCATATTTTACCCCAAGCTGAGCTTGGCTTTAACCTTTTCATGTATCCGAACTCATTCGCCTTATCTGCAATGTTTATCATGATATATCAAGGGTGAGCATAAAAATTTTCCCAGCAAGTTTAAATTTATTTAAGGATATATCATGATTGAAAGAGTCTGAATAATAAGCTGTCTATAATTCATCAATATAATTGCGAACTAGCACGAACAAACTTTTGACTGAACAAGTATTAAACATGAACAAATATATCTGGACCGAACGGTAATGAAGGTGATCAGCCTTTCATACCTGACTTATACATGCAATATTTACAGAGTACAATTCTTCAATGGCAATCAACAATGATTAACCATAAGCATATCTGAATGAAACAACTCTAAGTAGAGTTTAAGAAAAACTTGCATGTACTGTTGATTACCGCTACGCAATTTATATCGCTTTATCCGAAGACCTAATATTAGTAATATATATCTCCAATATTAGAATAATATAATCCCAATATAATAATAATATTATATATATACATAGAATAACCTAAATACATAACACATAACCCTATCAGTCTATACAACACATAAGATATAGCATCAAGTCAAACTATTTCAGTCCGAGTTGAAACCGACACAATTCTATCATCCCGACGGTCTATTAGAATAATATATCGAGTTTAAGTCAAACTATTTTAGTCCGAGTTGAAACCGACATAAATATCATGCTGAGGGGTCGTATAGACTGTTTGTCTGTCAATTTCGCAAAGGTTTTATGGAAATTCATCCGCAAACCATTATTACTTACGGACACAAAGGGTGATTAGCCCGATATACCCTGTACTGGCCAAGACCTAGTTTTAACTGTTTCCCGTTACTACCATAGGCACAAAAATTTACCTCAGTCTTACTGGATTCTGCACCAAAACAATTTGGTTCGGGAAATTTCTAAGTTTTCATAAACATTAGTTTAGCTAAATTGAATAGTATAGACTCATATCAATAATTCAATTCAATCGAATTATTTAGGTGTAGCCAAACCCTGTTGGCAAATTAAAGTCTTGAAAATATTTTTGAGAATGACGTCATGATGCCATACTGTATTAACAGTCCGTTTAAGGATGTCGTTATTGTATGAATTCATCACAACATATCATACAATAATGGAATAACAATTTTAGATCAAATTCACACTAAGCATTCCTGTATTTACAACTCCATCACCTTTTTATCATCTCTGCACCAGGTTACATGGTACATGAGTGATAAATAAAATATATTTTGATATTTCAAATCATTTGCATCTTGCCAAAATAAGTAGCATAGACTGTACTTTATACTATTTCAAATCGTTTTGTTTTACGATCTCCTAACACTGTTATTTAGTCTTTTAGACTCGATCTATTCATCACCACTGTTAGGGATCTCTGTATCTTAAAAACTTGCAGAGATTCACCTTTGAATCTTACTGACCAACTAACTCTATATGAGTTAGATGTTATCCTAATCATTGTGGTTATTGGTCTCAGGTATTCCTACCTAAGGTTCAAACTATACTATTACAAATTAGTTGCATATTTTACCCCAAGCCGAGCTTGGCTTTAACCTTTTCCTGTATCCGAATGCATTCGCCTTATCTTCAATATTTATCATGATATAGCAAGGGTGAGCATGAAAGTTTCCCAGCAAGTTTAAATTTATTTAAGGATATATCATGATTGAAAGAGTCTGAATAATAAGCTGGCTATAATTCATCAATATAATTGAGAACTAGCACGAACAAACTTTTAACTGAACAAGTATTAAACATGAACAAATATATTTGTACCGAACGGTAATGAAGGTGATCAGCGTTTCATACCTGACTTATACATGCAATATGTACAGAGTATAATTCTACAATGGCAATCATCAATGACTAACCATAAGCATATCTGAATGAAACAACTCTAAGTATAGTTTAAGAAAAACTTGAATGTACTGTAGATTACCGATACACAATTTATATCGCTTTATCCGAAGACCTAATATTAGTAATATAGATCTCCAATATTAGAATAATATAATCACAATATAATACTATTATATATATATAGAATAACCTAAACACATAACACATAACCCTATCAGTCTATACAGCACATAAGATATAGCATCAAGTCAAACTATTTCAGTCCGAGTTGAAACCGACACAATTCTATCATCCTGACGGTCTAGTCGGACAAATATCAAGTTTAAGTCAAACTATTTCAGTCCGAGTTGAAACCGACACAAATATCATGCTGAGGGGTCGTATAAACTGTTTGTCTGTCATTTTCGCAAAGGTTTTATGGAAATTCATCCGCAACCTATCATTACTTACGGACACAAAGGGTGATTAGCCCGATATGCCCTGTACTGGCCAAGTACTAGTTTTATCTATTTCCCGTTACTGCTATAGGCACAAAACTTTACCTTAGTCTTACTGGATTCCGCACCAAAACAATTTGGTTCGAGAAATTTCTTTCAATGAACACTTAGAGTTTTCATAAACATTAGTTTAGCTGAATCGAATAGCGTAGACTCGTATCATTAATTCAATTCAATTGAATTATTTAGGTGTAGCCAAACCCAATTGGCAAATTAAAATCTTGAAAATATTTTGAGAATGACGTCATGATGCCGTACTGTATTAACAGTCTGTTAGAGGATGCCGTCATTGTATGACTTTGTCATAACACATCATACAATAGTGGAATAACGATTTTAGATCAAATTCACACTAAGTATTCCTGTATTTACAACTCCATCACCTTTTTATTATCACTGCACTTGGTTATATGGTATATGAGTGATAAATAAAATATATTTTGATATTTCAAATCATTTGCGTCTAGCCAAAATAAGTAGCATAGACTGTACTTTAAACCGTTTCAAAAATGATTACGAGTCTATATTTTTTTAAAAGCACATAGTGCGTATTTAGCTTGATGTCAAAATTTTGAAGTCTAGCATAGCTAAGAGTTTTGGAAAACTTATGTCTCCACTAATAATCATTTGCTTACAATCTATTTGTTCCTATAATCCTTAATACTCCATTCACACACAACTATACCCAGTTCGTCAAACCACACTTATGAGTTCATAAATTTGCCACAATCATACGAGTTTATGAACTTACCCTAGTCAGACATTTGGCATCCATTCGCTGAGGGGTTCATAAACATTTCATATATCTATGAGTCAAGAATGTCACATAGTATGAGTTTTAATGTGACACCCCCAAATCCAGGTTACCTGACCCCCCAAATTTGGTGTTCACGATCCACAATATAATACTATCTAACAACCCATTTTAATATAAATAGGACTACATAACTCATTAACATAGATTGTTAATACATAAGTCCCAGGTCTACTAACCTTAACATTACAGACATACCCATTTAGATATACAAAAAGGGTTTACAATACAATACAACATAATAATAATATTATTCATCATAACTAATTCATAACTATTCCTTTTCCTTTGTTCTTCTTCGCAGAACCTTCTGCAACTTCGTCCCTAGTTGAAAAGTTTTATTTATAGCAAGGGTGAGCAACAAGTTTGCTCTGCAAGTTAAGAGATACAATAAAGATATAGAAATCAATATCAAACCTTCTCACATTCTACGCAACAATCATTCGACAATGAAAGAGTACAACGCTTTCAAGGTTTTCTACGATATTCAAATGAATAATCAAGAATTAATTCTACGAAATAACAAAGTGGAATGTTTTCCAGAATTATACTTGATCGATCCATTTAGATCTTGAACTTCTCTTCTCGAGTAACTATCAAAGTTAAACATTGATATACCCAGGTGTATCATATAACCATAAAGATTAAATCATACCCCTCTACAAGTATATAAAGTGATCAAGATATTCCCTTTATATAAAAGGTTATTCTTCTCAGTCTTAGAATCAAGATTTTGATTTTACAACGAAATACTGTGATTTCAAATTCTATTTACTTCTCGATCGAGCCGAAATAATTGGCATCGATCTATCAATAATAATTTAATTTTCTTCTCGAACCTATCAAGTTCGAACAAATGTTCGTTTAACTAGAATAATTAGCTAAGACATTTCTCAACATAATTCGACAATAAATAGGAATTATCTGTACTGTCAATTCTAGCTTCTATGGATATGTATATCCAACAACAGTTATTCTACGAATGTATATATTCCGAATCAGTAATTCATTTTGAATTATTAAACATGCACTAACTGCGAATAATCACAATAAATCCCTGGACGTGGTCTAATTAGCAATAATTAACCATCAATAATAATTAAACAATATTAACTCAAGGTTGAGTTAGGGAACTTGCCTATTCCGCTGATTACAACTACACAATAAACTTATCTGTGTTCGTAAGACCTTCTCTTGTCCAATCTTTGATCCTTGATCTCCTTAACTGATTTTGGTGATCTAAAGGCATGAAGAGTGACTGAATCACTTAAAAATTTTGGAGCTTCGGAAGAGAGAGAGAGAGTGGGTTGGCGTTAGATAGCCAATGAGCTCAATCTGTGAACTTTCTCTCTCCTAGATCTCTAATACTTAGATGCAATGAATCCAAATGTGCAAGGTGGCAAGATATGGATCAGATTTGATATAGAATTTAAGCACATGGTCTTATCCAAAGTGATGACTCACTAGATCTTGCAAATCTTCTACTTAATATCTAAGTAAAGGGGTATTTTGGACTTTGTACATGAAATTTTAATGGCATACATGGAATTTACCAAACCCTTAGGGTTTAGCCCTTAGGGTTTAACCCTAAGGCTCTAACCATAAAGTTTTACAACTTTAGCTTCTAGGATTTTCTAAATTAGGATCTTTAAAATAGAAAATTAAGATTTCCAAAAATATAATTTGTGTTCCCTAATTATATTAAAGGTTACTAATCACATTAAAGTATACTAATCACTTTAGAGCTTAATAATTAGGAGTAGGGTTTCCTAATTAGGGTTTAGGATTCTCGAATTAAAAATTAGGATTTCCCAGCTTTCGATTAGGGTTCTTAACTACGTGTTAGGGTTTTAAATATTGTTCCCTACCCCGACCAATCATTGATCAACATTCTATACAGTACGAACACGTACTCATCAGTATAATTATTTCAATTATATTTTTAATCAAATCCATATCCGGACATAGGTTTAGGGTTCCTATTCTCTGTTAAGGAGAACTCTACTCTTATTTCTCAGTCAATACACAAATTGACTACTTCTCGATACTCGTATCACAGATACACAGTATAATATTAATAGTTAATGTTAATATATATATAAAAAAATTTATTCTTGAAATTTGGATTATTCGAAACCCCGGGTTATCACATCCACCCCTCCTTAAAAGCATTCCGTCCTCGGAATTACCTCTTTCTTATTCTCTACAATCTTTTAAAGTTGTATCATCAATTCATTTTCAACAACAAAATATTAATTTGTGTTTCAAATTCTAACCTGTGACTTAAATCTATAAAAGAAAACAATTCACAGCAATAACTAACCAAGATTACTCGCATAATTAAATTTCTAAACGAAGTCATTACCTGCCACCTCCTGAGTAGTCACTATATCTTGCGTCGTCATGTTGAAAGTATGGGTCGTTGGTCTTCCTGGTTGTGCAGGTCCTCGAATCACCAAGGTTCCACCACCGGGTCAGTTGTTGACACTTTCCTTCTCCGTATTCCTTTTCGGACAGTTCCGTACTTTATTATCAGTTGATCTACAGGCAAAACAACCTTGAATTTTCTTTGGACTAGGAGAATTGGGTGACATGTGCCCCTTTTGCCCATAGTTGTAATAAACTTCTTTTTTTTTTAAACAGACTCCAGAATGGTTCTTTCCGCAGGTCGCGTATGATTCCCTTCCTTTCCTATTCTCTTCAGTCTTGCTACCCGATTGGGTATTCTCACTCCACTTCCTCTTATTCTGATTACTACCACCACTACTTCCACCATCATTGGTCTTTTTTTCTTCTCTTGATGAAATCGAGATGCAGCCTCGCTTCCTCCTTTAGCAATTAATGCTTTCTCCAACAAAGCTGTGAACGTGTTGATCTGCAATACCGCTACCATATTTAATATCCCTGACTTCAGTCCGTTCTCGAATCTTCTCTCTTTTCTTGCTTCTATGTCCACCTGATGAGGTGCAAATCTTGCTAATTCGTTGAATTTGGCAGTATACTCCGATACTGACATGTTTTCCTGCTTAATTCCAAGAACTTAACTTCCATCTGAGCTTGCATACTCGGTGAGAAGTAATTCTCAAAGAAAAACTCCTTAAATCTTGTCCATGCTACCACCGTTGTACCAGCTTTTGCCTGATTAGTCTCCCACCAGTAGTTAGCTTCTCCCTTCATTAAGTATGTTGCAAAAGCTGTCTTTTGCTCTTCTACAACTCGTGTAATGTTAAACGCTTTCTCCATCTCCTTTACCTAAGTTTGAGCTTCAATCGGATCTGTGGTTCCCTTGAATTTAGGAGGTCCTACCGCCTTAAAGTCCTTGAAGTTAGCCAATCTGTCAGCTGGCTGATTCCTCGCTATTCCTCTTGCAGAAGAAGCTATATTCTTCATAGATTCGGCTATCATATTTGCAAAGTTTTGCATTGGTTTAGCTTTACCTCCTTCATTATTCACCGTCTGCTCTTCTCGTTGGTTTCGATTTTGTCGTCTAGGCGGCATGATCTGATAAAAATCTTATATTAATTTTCTTTCTCCATACAAATTCTTAACACAATAAGAATTCAACATATAGTTCTCATGTAATCGCATATTTATTCAAATAGCACATAGTACATATAGTACTTAACACATATTACTATCCCTTTTAAAATAATTCTAGGATTAACATTCTCAACTTTACATAGGAAGCTACAATTCTCCAACTTTACACAAAAAGTTGCCATTTACCAAATTCACATATCTAATCCCCGTTCATCAAACTTACCACACTTAGGAGTTCAGTAACTTGCCACAATTATATGAGTGGATGAACTTATCCTAGTCAGACCTTTGGCATCCATTCGGTGAGGGGTTCAAAATATTTCATATAATCATGAGTCATGATCTTACCATAAGTATGAGTTTTAAGAACACGCAACTTAATCTTAATCTTATATTCATATAGAAAATAAAGATTTCATTCATTCAAACATATATATATATATATACATATGCTTAAACATCATTCTCGATATTATAACACTTACTATCATAAGCTTCTACCAAAATATACTATTACATATATCTTAGTTGTCTACCGACCACTCCCTTCACTAGTCTTCTTCTTGTTGGGACACTTGTTAAATTCGTGACCCGTTCTTCCACATGAGAAACACTTCCTCATATTCGGCTTAGGACAATGCAAAGAAATATGTCCTTCCTGCTTACAATTGAAGCAGACGTTCTTCCACATCATTCATTCTCCCGCGTGAGTCTTTCTACACTTGCTACAAGCTTGCCTCTTCTTCGGGTTTGAATTTTCAGAGTTGTCGTTGTTGTTGGCCCTCTTTCTCCTCTTCTTGTCTTTCTTGCTGGTTCCTTCAGATGATCCACCACCTTCAGTCTTCATCCTCTCCACTTGCGCCTTCAGCTCATTCCGTTCTTCAATCATTTCGCGTAATGCCCGCTCTGTCTTCCACAACTCCTCCAAGAGAAATACCTTACTCCGGAGTTCCTGGACTTCTACAGTTAGCTGATCTTGTTCTCTAACTTTGATCTTATTCTTCAACTCCACCTTAGCTTCTTCAGACTCCGTCTCCTCATCTCCACTTAGATACATCTCGGGATAATCATCATGATCACTCCCGAGATTGATCATTGGTTCATCTTTCTCCACTTCTCCCACTGACTCGCTCTGCGCTGGCACCTCGGCTACTGACACTGGTGCGATAGCTACTGGCATCTCCGTACTCATCTTATCTTCTCCCGACATCCTACAATCAGTTTAAACAACTTGATTAGTACTTCACCAGTACACACTCCTCACACTATGTGTCTACTTATCTCACTATTGATATGCTTTTGCAATCCCTCACTTAGTACTCTAAATGAGTATTCTCTATCTCACTCAAGGTTATAGTCCTAGGGGTTTTCCCCACCCCACTTAAGGTTTATAACCTACAGCTTTGATACCAACCTTTGACACCCCCAAATCCAGGTTACCTAACCCCCCGAATTTGGTGTTCACGATCCACAATATAATACCATCTAACTACCCATTTTAATATAAATAGGAATACATAACTCATTAACATAGATTGTTAATACATAAGTCCTGTGTCTACTAACCTTAACATTACGTACATACCCTTTTAGATATACAAAAGGGGTTTACAATACATAACAACATAATAATAATATTGTTCATCATAACTAATTCATAACTATTCCTTTTCCTTTGTTCTTCTTCACAGCACCTTTTGCAACTTCGTCCCTAGCTGAAAAGTTTTATTTATAGCAAGGGTGAGCAACAAGTTTGCTCCGCAAGTTAAGAGATACAATAAAGATATAGAAATCAATATCAAACCTTCTCACATTTTATGCAACAATCATTCGATAATGAAAGAGTACAATGCTTTCAAGGTTTTCTACGATATTCAAATAAATAATCAAGAATTAATTTTATAAAATAGCAAAGTGGAATGTTTTCTAGATTTATGCTGAGCGATCCATTTGGATCTTAAACTTCTCTTCTCGAGTAACTATCAAAGTTAAACTTTGATATACCCAGGTGTATCAGATAGCCATAAAGATTAAATCATACCACTTTGCAAGTATATAAAGTGATCAGCTTTAGTATACCCTATATTACGCATAATACTTAATCGCGCGCAAAGGCCGAATACTTGACCAATAAAATATTCCCTTTATATAAAAGGTTGTTCTTCTAAGTCTTAGAATCAAGATTTTGATTGTACAACGAAATACTATGATTTCAAATTCTATTTATTTCTCGATCTAGCCGAAATAATCGGCATCGATCTGTCAATAATAATTTAATTCTCTTCTCGAACCTATCAAGTTCTAACAAATATTCGTCTAACCAGAATAATTGGCTAAGATATTTCTCAACATAATTCGACAATAAACAGGAATTATCTGTACTGTTAATTCTAGCTTCTACGGATATATATATCCAACAACAGTTATTCTACGAATTTATATATTCCGAATCAGTAATTCATTTTGAATTATTAAACATGTAGTAACTGCAAATAATAACAATAAATCCCTGGACGTAGTCTAATTAGTAATAATTAACCACTAATAATAATTAAACAATATTAACTCAAGGTTGAGTTAGGGAACTTGCCTCTTCTGCTGATTACAACTACACAATAAACTTATCTGCGTTCGTAAGACCTTCTCTTGTCTAATCTTTGATCCTTGATCTCCTTAACTGATTTTGGTGATCTAAAGGCTTGAAGAGTGACTGAATCACTTAACAATTTCGGAACTTTGGATGAGAGAGAGAGTGGGTTGGTGTTAGATAGCCAATGAGCTCAATCTGTGAACTTTCTCTCTCCTAGATCTCTAATACTTAGATGCAATGAATCCAATGTGCAAGTTGCAAGATATGGATCAGATTTGATATAGAATTTAAGCACATGGTCTTATCCAAAGTGATGACTCACTAGATCTTGCAAATCTTCTAACTTAATATCTAAGTAAAGGGGTATTTTGGACTTTGTACATGAAATTTTAATGGTATACAGAGAATTTACCAAACCCTTTGGGTTTAACCCTAAGGCTCTAACCCTAAAGTTTTACAACTTTAGCTTCTAGGATTTTCTAAATTAGGATCTTTAAAATAGAAAATTAAGATTTTCAAAAATATAATTAGTGTTCCCTAATTATATTAAAGGTTACTAATCACATTAAAGTATACTAATCACTTTAGAGCTTAATAATTAGGATTAGGGTTTAGGATTCTCGAATTAAAAATTAGGGTTTCCTGACTTTCGATTAGGGTTCTTAACTATGTGTTAGGGTTTTAAATCTTGAGATTAGAGTTTCCAATCCCTTATTAGTGTTTACCAATATTGTTCCCTACCCCGACCTATCATTGATCAACATTATTTACAGTACGAACACGTACTCATCAGTATAATTATTTCAATTATATTTTTAATCAAATCCATATCTGGACATAGGGTTACGGTTCCTATTCTCTGTTAAGGACAACTCTACTCTAATTTCTCAGTCAATACACAAATTGCCTACTTCTCGATACTCGTATCACAGATACACAATAAAATATTAACAGTCAATATATATATAAAAAAATTTATTCGTGAAATTTGGATTATTTGAAACCCCCGGGTTATCACATTTAAGAACTCGTTCTTAACCATATATTCTCTACCTATGACCTATCTATCTGTTATACACATGAGAAAGGAATCACCCTCTTAACACACATATAGCAAATAGCGCGACACAAACATTTCAATTATTATCAGTGCCATAAACTAAGTGGTTTTTACACCAAGTACAATTCATCGCCCATACAAGGAATCATACAACTCAGCTGCCGACATGAGTCCTCAATTGAAATCCCCACCTAATCTTAATTCCCTTCTCAATACGAATTTCATTCAATCTGTATTCATAATCCTTTTCAGAATCTGTACCAATTTGTGGTACCATTGATACACAACAATCTTTGTTGTAAACTTTTCAATTAGTAGATTGATTTTTATCCCTGTTATCACCTTATCAGATCACGGGGTGATCTCATCGTATATATTATGATTCATTTCTATACTATGATCGTTTTGTTTTACGATCTCCTAACACTATTTTAAAGTCTTTTAGACTCGATCTATTCATCACCACTATTCAGCTTTATTATTAGAGTTAGGGAACTCTATATCTTAACAACTTACCGAGATTCATCTTTGAATCTTACCGACCAACTAACTCTATATGAGTTAGATCTTATCCTAATCACTACGGTATTCCTACCTAAGGTTCATGACCAACAGCTTTGATACCAACTATGAGAGCCCCAAATCTGGGTCCCGAATCACCACGGATCTAGTACAATCATTCTATAATTATTTGCGGAAGATATAAACATAAATTGTTTATACAACACACTTTACACACTTTTCCCCAAAATCGAGTAACCTTAACTTATACACAATTCATAAACTATCTAACGTATAACATTATTATCAAACTATACTATTACAAATTAGTTGCATATTTTACCCCAAGCTAAGTTTGGCTTTAACCTTTTCCTGTATCTGAACGCATTCGCCTTATCTGCAATGTTTATCATGATATAACAAGAGTGAGCATGAAAGTTGCCAGCAAGTTTAAATTTTTTTAAGGATATATCATGATTGAAAGAGTCTGAATAATAAGCTGGGTATAATTCATCAATATAATTGAGAACTAGCACGAACAAACTTTTGACTGAACAAGTATTAAACATGAACAAATATATCTGGACCAAACAGTAATGAAGGTGATCAGCCTTTCATACATGACTTATACATGCAATATGTACAGAGTACAATTCTACAATGGCAATCAACAATGATTAACCATAAGCATATCTGAATGAAACAACTCTAAGTAGAGTTTAAGAAAAACTTGCATGTACTGTTGATTACCGCTACGCAACTTATATCTCTTTATCTGAAGACCTAATATTAGTAATATAGATCTCCAATATTAGAATAATATCATCACAATATAAGATATAACATCAAGTCAAACTACTTCTGTCCGAGTTGAAACCGACACAATTCTATCATCCTGACGGTCTAGTCGGACAAATATCGAGTTTAAGTTCAATTAAACTATGCCTAAACGCTTCACAATATCTTAGATAATTTTCTTATCAGTCAAAACAATTTTCATAAGCTTGTAAAAAATTTCAAATAATTATTACCATTTATCATAATTTTTCAATCATTAAACTCGTATTAAATACCACAATATTCTTTTATCATTAATATTTATTTATTATTAAATATTAATAAAAATTATTACATAATATTATAATATATTTATAATATTATAAAGTATTATTAATACCTTAAAATCATATTTATATGATTTTTAAACACTTAAATCCATTATCCGATAATTGCTTTTAATATTAAAATATTATTATTTTCATGGCAAAATATCAAAAGTTATATTTTATAACTTAAAATATTTTTATAACACTTAAATCATTTTTATATGATTTTTAAATCATTAATTCTAATTTTCCATAATTTATCTAATATACTAATTAAATAAAGAATGTAATAATAGAAGAATTTCACCATGTATGTGGTACTTCGCATGGACAGGTTTTTCCAACATAATAATAAAAAATGGAATAAAAGAAGAATTTCACCATATATACGATAGTCCGCGTATACATGTTATTTCAACAGAATAATAAGTAATGGAATAACAATAGCTCTCTTCATGAATATGAAATAAATAATATCCCCTACTATAATAATAATATCCCTTACCTCAAAAGAAGACTGGATACTGAAATAGTGAGGTAGCAGACTTCTCTTCTTCTTTCTCTCTATAATTTCTCTCTATAATAATTGCTCTAAAGCTTTAGTGAATTGGTGAGAAATGAAGGAAGAATGAGCTTCTATTTATAGGAAAATATAGTTTCGATAATTGAACGTTTTGGGCTCGAAATATTACTGTATAATACCTCCAACTTTTCTTTCATTTTTAATTTAGTCCTACAAGTATTATCAAACTTGCACCACCTCCCCTAATAGTAAATAGTGTGAATCAATAGTTTAAACATGTGAACCAATAGTTATAATCATGTGAAAATACGAATTAGTCATGCAAGTATAATACCTCCATTTTTAACTTAGTCATGCAAGTATTATCAATCTTGCACCAACTCCCCTAATAGTACAAGAATGTGAATCAATAGTACACACATGTGAACAAATAGTTATAATCATGTGAATTAATAACAATTAATTACTCATTTATCCGATTAATTACCCGACTAGTCAGTATATAACTTCTAGACATCAATTAATATCGAAATAAATGTCGATTTCCACTAATACTAATAATTCCAACACAATGGAACTATCAATTTTTTTTAATTAACACGAACTTATTCATCATTAATATTACAACTCACAATATTTAACAACCAGTTCGTTCCTAGGAAAGAGGGGGCTTTCTGATAAGGATTTCTCCTTATTAGCGCGCAATTAGATTATCTATCCTCTCCTTGACAAAACTTCTAGACATTGTCAATATTGCAAATAATAATACGAATAACTTTGTCGTCTCAATTATTGATTTAATAATATAAAATATTGTGACAATAATTGAATAAAACTAATTGACTTCTCACGTAAGCATCAATAATCAAAGATACTCTACAATATTGTGTGCTACTATGCAACCACGCGTATTATTATACTTTTATCATCGATTATTTTATGACAACTTGCTTACTTTGAAATTTTTTCACATATCACCCTTAACTTTAACCTTTTATCAATTTAACCATTTACTAAATAGAATAATTATAATAAAATTGAAATATTTTCATTTCATCAAATTCGGGGTCTCACAATCTCCTCTCCTTATGAAATTTTGCCCTTGAAATTTACGTACCTAGTAGTTCAAAGAGATGAGAATACCTTGCTTTCTTTTCGGATTGTACCTTCCTGGTTATTTCCTCTCTATCATGATTTTCCCATTTCTCATCTCCTGTGTTTCAGATATCATTCTAGAATACAGTTTCAAAACAAGGGTTAATTGACATGCCACATATTATCTCTATATTCTGACCGGCCAATTGAATAACAAATAAACTTAGGTAGGTCATACTAGCGAGAGAATTTCCCGTCTCTCCCCTCCTAGTTCTTGTCTCACATCTCAGCAGGGATCATATCCCTAAGCTATGATTCCAACTGTGACGTCCCCAAAATAGGTATACATCACCCATCTTGAGTCGCCAGATACGTGGTACATAAATTTAAATACAAACTTAATTATACAAACATCGTGTAATATACGGCAAAACATAGCTGAGAGATTAAACAAGAATATTGCCTTCTAGACAATATCCACTCTCAAATAGAGTCCTCATTACATTTATTTTTACACTATTTTATAGAATAGTGAGGACTACTAATACACCATCTCGGACCATCACTCCGTTCCCCGACTAGTCCTGGCTACGTTCTCATTTCCTGAAGAGAACAATGAAAGCAAAACGGTGAGCTCAACTAGCCCAGTAAGAAATATTATGACTAAGTTAATGCAGAATAAATTATCATTAGCCTTCAATAATGTTAAAATGATAAAATACAATAGACATCAAGTTTAACTGCAGCGGAATAAGCATTCCATTAGAAGAGTTAAGTAGAGCATGATATCTATTATCTTCTATAATTTAAAATGTTTTCATCAATTTTTATCGCTGAGACTCAAATTAATAAACCACATCATCGAATCATCCCTGCACTACGGGCCAATGATATTCATTAAATCATCAATGGTCATAACTATACCGAATAATTCCTGGTCATACTCATTCCAAAAACTTTCCATCAATGCACTACAGGCCACTGAAGACTTTTACCACATCATTTATAACATTACAGGTCATGATTTTACTGAATAATCACTGGTCATAATCATACCAAGTCCATCTATGCACGTAAGCCAAAGATGACTTTCATCACAATATAAGCACGAGGATGAGGACAATGATATAAGCGTTAATCAAACGAAAACAAGGATAAATATTAAAGACTTTAAATTTATCCAAATATTATCAATCACTTAATAAACTCATAATATAATATTATTAATATTATAACAATATTTTAATCACTTCTTAAACTTATATACAATTTATTTTAATTGTTTACACTATACCAAATAATGTATTTAATCATTCAAAAAATGTCATACTCATAAGATTTCATCACCAATGATCAAATCCCTCATCAAAAATCTGCATATACCCTATATAGGATTCCCAAGCCATAAAATCCTATTTTTCAATTTTGTTATTTCACATAACATATTTAATTCATTTACTTTTAACTAGTTCATTTTCATGAAAAATACCAAATCAGTCCCAAAAATATTTCTTTTCTGGGATTTAATAGAATATAGTCCCATATTGAACATATATTTTTCTCGGAATTTTTAAAATTCATTTACTATTTTTCATATGGCCAAAACATCCGAATATTTAGATATTTATCATAAATTGTACTTTTGTCCAAAAATTCTGAAATTTACAGGGTATACCCCTGTTATATATTTGTACTCCCAATAAAAATTTCACCAATTTTGGAGTTAACCACAAGGAGTTATAAGGGTTTACTGTTAAAATAGTCTTTTCCCATAAAATCCATAATTCTTAATCTATACATCCAAAAATTGCCATATTTTGACACAATATAGAAAACTCTTCAAATTATCATTTCAAATTTTTCCAAAATTTTTGAGGGTCAAAAAAATTATGAAACAACAAATGGATTTTCACCAGCCATGCGGTAATCCACATAGATAGGTTATTCCAATAGAATATTAAAGAATGGAATAACAGAAGAATTCACCATGCATGCGATAGACCGCACAGACAGGTTATTCCAATAGAATAATAAAGAATGGAACCAGGTTATGTGCAAATGCACAGACAGGATATTCCAACAGAATAATAAATAATAGAACCAGGTCATGCGTAAACGCATAGACAGGATATTCTGACGGAATAATAAATAATGGAACCAGGTCTTGCGTAAACACACAGACATGATATTCCGACAGAATAATAAAGAATGGAATAATAGAAGAATTTTACCATGTATACGGTAGTTCGCATAGACAGGTTATTCCAACATAATAATAAAAAATGGAATAACAAAAGAATTTCACCATATATACGGTAGTCCGCGTATACATGTTATTCCAAAAGAATAATAAGGAATGTAATAACAATAGCTCTCTTCACTATTACGAAAGAAATAATACCCCTTACTATAATAATAATATCCCTTACCTCAAAAGAAGACTAGATACTAGAATAGTGAGGTAGCAGACTTCTCTTCTTCTTTCTCTCTATAATTTCTCTTTATAATAATTTCTCTAAAGCTTTAGTGAATTGGTGGGAAATGAAGGAAGAATGAGCTTCTATTTATAGGAAAATATAGTTTCGATAATTGCATGTTTTGGGGCTCGAAATATTACAGTACAATACCTCCAACTTTTCTTTCATTTTTAATTTAGTCCTGCAAGTATTACCAAACTTGCACCACCTCCCATAATAGTAAATTGTGTGAATCAATAGTTCAAACATGTGAGCCAATAGTTATAATCATGTAAGAATAGGAATTACAGTATAATACCTCTATCTATACCTCCATTTTTAACTTAGTCATGCAAGTATTATCAATCTTGCACCAACTCCCCTAATAGTACAAAAATGTGAATCAATAGTACACACATGTGAACAAATAGTTATAATCATGTGAATTAATAGCAATTAATTACTCATTTATCCGATTAATTACCCAATCGGGTCAAATTATAACTTCTAGACATCAATTAATATCGAAATAAATATCGATTTCCACTAACACTAATAATTCCAACACAATGGAACTATCAATTTTTTCTTTAATCAACACGAACTTATTCATCATTAATATTATAACTCACAATATTTAACAACCAGGTCATTCCCAGGAAAGAGGGGGCTTTCCGATAAGGATTTCTCCTTATTGGCGCGCAATTAGATTATCTAACCTCTCCTTGACAGAACTTCTAGACATTGTCAATATTGCAAATAATAATATGAATAACTTTGTCGTCTCAATTATTGATTTAATAATATAAAATATTTTGACAATAATTGAATAAAACTGAGTGACTTATCACGTAAGCATCAATAATCAAAGATACTCTACAATACCGTGTGCTACTATACAACCACACGTATTACTATACTTTTATCACCGATTATTTTATGACAACTTGCTTACGTTGAAATTTTTTCACATATCACCCTTAACTTCAACCTTTTATCAATTTAACCATTTACTAAATAGAATAATTATAATAAAATTAAAATACTTTAATTTCATAAAATTCTCGGTCTCACACAGTTGCATCGGGAGATGTAGTTACAGGTATTATCCCAATCAACGATATAAATGCTTATGTGTTGTTTGATTCGGGTGCTACTTGTTCTTTTATAGCATGTGAATTTGCTAAATGATTAGGATTACTCCCTGAAAGATTGTCAATACCTTTGAATATTAAGGTAGCCAATGAAGAATTAATTTCTGTCGAACATATTCATAAGCGTTGTTGTGAAGAAATAAGGGGTTATAAATTGTCGTTAGATTTAATACCGATAAAGTTGGTAGAATTCCATGTAATTCTCGAGATGGATTGGTTCTTTAACCATGGTGAAATTATAGATTACCAAAAGAAATGTGTAAACCTTCAACCTTCAAACTTTGAAGCAACCTTAGGTGTAAGACCCCAACTTATTATAAAAAAATTAAATTTCCTCTATTTATTATTTTAAAATAGTAAGGGTTGATTTAATTAATGTGGTTAGCAAGTGGTTATAAAATATTCATTGTTGTCGGAGAATATTCGTTTGGTCGTGAAATATTCTTGCTGTCGGAGAATATTCATACGACAGCGCAGCCTTGTGTGGGCCCCCATAACGAAAAGCAATTGGATGAAGAAAATGACAAGTATATGTTATTTATAAATAACGGCGTAGTTGTTACCATTAATACTATTAGAATACCCAGTGGTTAAAAAACAGTAGCACACGATATTGCACCAATTATTGATTCCTATGTAAGAAGGCACTACTCAATAATTGTTATAGTAATTACTGTTCAATATTTTATTTTATTGATTTAACAATTGCTACGTTAATATTTTATATTATTGTTGTTTCAATAATTGTCACTACACAGTATTTTCCATTATCAGATCAATAATTCATATTATTTGAATAATATTATTAGATAGCATTATATGCAATGTCTAGAAAGTTCTGTCTAAGGAGAGGTTTGGTCACCATATTGTGCGCCACTAAGGAGAAATCCTTATTGGAAAGCCCCCTCTATCCTTGGAACGGCCTGGTTGTCAGTATTGTGATTCTGTAATATTATTTGTGAATAATTAATTATTGATTTATATGAAAAAGAAAATATTCATTTTATGTGGATATAGATGGAGAAAATTTTTAATGTGATAATTGTTAAAAATTGATATTTTATCTTTTCTAATAAAATAATTTATTTAAATATATTATTATATTATAATAATATAATAATGGTGATATTCTTACAATGAATGTGAGATATATGAATAAATGAAGAGGAAGAGTATTTTTGTTATAAAAAAAATATTTAAAACATGTTTTTAATGTTTGGGGACCCCATTTTTTGACTGAAATTTGATTATAGCCTGTAAAATCGTCCGTATGTGGATTTCGGTCAATTTCTGCTTGGAATTTGGAAAAACTTAAACTTACAAAGTTGTAGAGAATTGAATTTCCTATGGAATGGACATAAGATTTGAATTTTTTCTGATAAAAGGGCAATTTATTATGAGGTATTGAAGTTTCGGAATAATTAATTTTTGAAGTTTTAAATATTTTTTAAAAGAAAAATGTTTATTTCATTTGGTGGGTCCCACTTGCATGTGTTAAATTTCTGAAATCAGTTGGTAAGGTGTGCATAGGAATTTTGTTTATAAATATTAATATTATATTAAATGTTCTGCTTTGGTGTTCTAAGCATTTTCTTATAAATAGGGTGCTTATGTTAGAATTAAAAATCACACCAGAAACTGAAATCTTCTTTCTCTATATTATCGAGTGTATTATTGTGAGTATTTTGATACTTTGATTGTTTTTATACGGTGCAAGTTCCTTCAACGTTATATCTGATATTCCAGCTAGAAGTATTATTCTTTCGAGGTAAGGGATGTTATTTTTTTTAAAATATGATATTATTCTATCAATATCATTATGCTAGAATATTGTTAAGATTTTTCATGTGAAATTATTGTCTTTTTATGTCAGGTTTAGTATTCACGTATATGGCACTATTCACATATACGACACTACTCACGGAAAAATTAAAATTTTCTTTTCTTCGTCTAAGTTGTTTATTATGATTACTAGCTTTGATTGTATCCATGTTTTGAACTTCATTCTTGAATTTTGCTCCACAATTGTTTATTATGGAGTATTTTTGAACATGGATAAACCGAAGTACGAATCCGTAATATTTGTTCTTTTGTTTCACTGGATTCGTTTTCTTTAAAATATTTTTCATCATCCTCAGTCCTAAGTGATGATATAACTGAATATCTTTGGCCTGTAGTGCAAAGATGAATAATTTTCTGATATCTTTGGCTCGTAGTGCAAAGATGAACAGGTGTTGAGATGAACATGACCAACTGATGAATATCTTTGGCATGTAGTGCAAAGATTAATATTTGATTCAAGATGTATATTGATTGATGTTACAGGGATAAAATATTGATGATAATCTTTTAAATTCATAGAAGAAAGTAGATTTCATTCTCTACGTAACTCTTCTAATGAATTGTTATTTTCGCTGCGAATATTGATTTAAAACTTGTTGTCTATTGTATTTTATCAAATTTTTCCCTGTTGAGGACTAACAATAATTTTTTCTATATTATCTTAGTCATAATATTCTTTACTGGGCTAGTTGAGATCACCCTTTTCCTTTTTGTTCCATTTTTCTTCTCAGGAAGCGAGAATATAGCGGGGAGTAGTCGGGGTGTGGAGTGAAATTCCAAGGCAGTTGTTATAGTAGTCCTCACTATTTTATAAAATAGTGTATCAATAATTGTGATGAGGACTTATTTGGGTATGGATATTGTGTAGATGACAATATTTGTATTTTAACTCACAGTTTATGTGTTGTCGTATTTTGCATGACAATTGTATTAATTAAGTTGTAGTTATTTCTATACCATGTTTTTGGCGACTCAGAATGGGTGTTGTATACCTATTTTGGGGGCATCACAGTTGGTATCAGAACTTAGGGATATGGATCTTACGAAGATCGGGGAATAGAACTAGGATGGGAGAGACGAGAAAATCCTTCGCTAGTGTGTCCTACCTAAGAATATTTTTTGGTTGGTCAGAATATAGGAATATTATGTGATATGTTAATTTCTTTAATTAACCCATGTTTTATGGCAGTATTTGAGAATAGCAACTGAGAATGTTAACAGTGGAGTAAATGAGACCGTGGAGACTCCTTTACTCACCAATGAGGAGAACGTACAACAGGCCGACAATGTTCCTCCTGTAAACAACACCACTGATCAGACGATGAATGATGGGATGTTTATAAGCTTTTTATAGTTCATGTAAAATCAGACGAAGGAGACTTGTGTACAAAATACATTTGGAAATGATAGCAATGCACGGTTTGTCACAGTTAAGCAGTTCAAAGAGTTGGGACCACCAGAATTCTGGAGAAAGCCGGATCTGATTAAGGCGGAGACGTGGGCCAAGTAAATTACCAAGATATTCGATGTCTTGGAATGCACAGAGGAACAAAAAGTTCCATTCGCCACCTTTATGTTCCATAATGAGACAGATTACTAATGGGAATCTGTGAAATGTACCCATCCAGCCGCACTCAACATGTCTTGTGAAACGTTTTAAAAACTGTTAAATGACAAGTACTTTTCTGAAAGTATTCATCATATGAAGGAGGTAAAGTTTATTTGACTAGAGCAGAATAGTATGACGGTGTCCCAGTACGAGATGAAGTTCACAAATTTATCCAGGTTTGCACCTCATTTGGTGGAGAATGAGGAACGTATGACGCGGATGTTTCTGAGGGGTTTGAAACCCAACATATGTCATTATCTCATTTCTCATAATTTTTCTCTATATTCAGATGTTGTCAACACGGCTAAATTATTAGAGCGAGATAACAAGTACGTTCAACTGAGGGACCACAACCAGGGTCATACTAGTGACAGCAGTTATCGGAGCAACAATAACCAACGGGGAAAGAAAAATACGGACAAAAGCGGTAACCACTCTGGTGGTAATCATGGCCATGAAAATAGAAGAAGCGAGTCGGGGGGAGATTTTAAAAAGAGGAGATTCAACAATGACAATGTGAAGACATCGGCACCAGCAACAACTGGTTCTAAGGGAGGAGAACGACCACCGGTCGTATGCTATAAATGCGAAAAAGAGGGACATATCAGCCCAAACTATCCAGAACAGTTTAAGGTATGCTATAATTATGGAAAGTAAGGACATATCGCTCGAGATTGTAAGGTAGCAAAACCAAGTCCAGCGGGGATGGTGACTCAAAAGGCTGACCCAGAAAAGTCAAAGTCAACGGTTCTTGGAAGAGCGTTTGTTATGACTGGTCAAAATATGAGGAACCCAAATGAGGTGATCACGGGTAAGCTAATCATAAATTCTTGCGAAGTTTATACCTTACCAGATACCGGTGCTACCCATTCATTTATCTCTCCTGCATGTGCTCAACGTTTAAACTTAAATCTGGAGAAATTAGACGAAGGACTTATCAGTGAAGACTCCGTTAGGAGAAACTTTCATTAAATCCACTGTTTATAAATCTTGTTTGATCCAAGTTGGCACCATCACATTACCTGTTGATCTTATCTCTTTACAGATACTTGCATTTGACGTGATTTTAGGGATTGATTGGTTAACTACTCATCATGCCAAAATTGATTATTTTTGAAAGGTTGTTAGTTTTCATATTCCTAACTAACCTATTATGTGAATTCAAGCAACTAAACCACTGAAATCAATCACTATCATATCAAGACATAAAGCCATTCGTTTATTGAAAAACGGATGTCAAGCTTTCTTAGCCCATGTTATGGATTTGAATAAAGACACGTCAGATTTGAATAAAATTTTTGTTGTTAGTGAATTTCCTGATGTATTTCCTGAAGAACTTCCCGGTCTACCCCCAGAACGTGAAGTTGAATTCTTTATTAATCTGGAACCTGGTACAAAGCCCATTTCTAAAAACCCATATCGAATGGCTCCTATTGAACTTCAGGAGTTAGAGGTCCAACTACAGGAGTTTTTGGACATCGTTTCATTCGTCCTAGTACATCTCCTTAGGCTGCTCCTATTTTTTTGTAAAGAAGAAAGACGGGAGTATACAACTTTGTATTAACTATCGAGGATTGAACCATGTCACCATCAAGAATAGGTATCTGCTACCTCGTATTGATGACCTATTTGACCAGTTGCAAGAAGCACAATTCTATTCAAAGATCGATCTTCATTCTAGATATCATCAGCTGAAGATTAGAACTGAGGATATTCCAAAGACTTCCTTGAGAACTTGGTACGGGCATTATAAATTCTTAGTCATGTATTTTGGATTGACTAATGCTCCTGCGGCTTTTATGGATATGATGAACTGAGTATTCAAGTAATATTTGGATCAGTTTGTTGTTATCTTTATTGATGACATCCTAATATATTCCAAAAGTCATGAAGATCATGAGCATCATTTGAAACGGGTACTCCAAAGGCTTCATGAAAACAAGATTTATGCTAAGTTGAAGAAATATGAGTTCTGGCTTGAGGAAGTATCATTCCTTGGGCACGTGGTTTCAAAATATGGAGTATCTGTTGACCCGGCGAAGATTGAAGCAATACAAAGTTGGGAGAAATCGAAGACGGTGACCGAAGTACTTAGCTTTCTAGGCTTAGCTGGTTATTATAAGAGATTCGTAGAAGGGTTTTCTCGAATCGCTACTCCGTTAACTCAGTTAACTCAGAAGGATACAAAATTTGTATGGAGCGAGGAATGCAAAAAGAGTTTTCAAGAGCTCAAGAGGAGACTCATTTCGGCACCTGTTCTGACAATACCATCGGTTTAGATGGATTTGTTATCTACAGCGATGCTTCAGGCAAAGGGTTAGGATGTGTTCTCATACAACATGGGAAAGTCATAGGCCATGCCTCGCGACAACTTAAAGAATATGAAAGGAATTATCCTACTCATGATCTAGAGTTAGCAGCAGTCGTTTTCGCGCTAAAGATCTGGAGGCACTATTTATATGGGGAGAAAGTGGAGATATATTCAGACCATAAAAGCCTCAAATATTTCTTCACCCAAAAGGAACTCAACATGCAGCAACAACGTAGGCTCGAGCTGTTGAAATATTACGACCACACCATTCAATACCATCCCAGAAAAACGAACGTGGTAGATGACGCGTTGAGTAAAAGATCATATACGGGAACGAGTGCGTTGTTGTCAACACAAATGCCTATTTTGTGTGATTTACAAATGATGAAGATAGAATTCAAGACTCCAGGGACCCATGTGATGATGTCAAGTATACGTATAAAACTGACTTTAATCGAAAAAGTTATAGTTGCTCAAGCCACAGACCCGGAGCTGATGCGTATGAAGAAGAAAGTACAAGAAGGTGCTATTCTAGAAGCAAGAATCGATGAAGAAGGAATACTTCGAGTCCACTCCAGACTTTGTGTTCCAAACGACTCTGATTTGAAATACAAGATCACGATGGAGGCACACAATACATCGTTTGTAATCCATCCTGGAAGTACCAAAATATATCACGATCTTCGACATACATTTTGGTGGAACAATATGAAAAGAGAGATTGCAAAGTTTATCTCGAGGTGTTTAACTTGTCAACTTGTAAAGGCGGAGCATCAAGTGCCTAAGGGTCCATTGCAACCACTTGCGATTCAGAAATGGAAGTGGGAACACATTATCATGGATTTTGTTACGGGTCTTCCCACGGTTTCTCAAGGAATAAATGCTATTTCGGTTATTGTTGATAGATTAACCAAGTCTGGTCATTTCTTGCTGATACGGGAGACTTATTCCCTTGAAAGTCTTGCTCGTATGTATGTAAATAAGATTGTGAGATTGCATGGCATGCCAGTATCCATAGTTTCGGATCGTGACCCAAGATTTACTTCACAATTTTAGGTTAGCTTGCAAAAAGCTATGGGCACAGATTTACGATTCAGTTCGGCATACCATCCCCAAACGGACGGACAATCAGAGAGGACAATTCAAACTCTTGAAGATCTATTAAGACTCTATGTCCTAGACTTCAAAGGGAGTTGGGATAAGTATTTACCATTGGTGGAATTCTCCTACAACAACAGTTATCAGGCAAGTATAGGTGTTGCTCCATTCGAAGCATTATATGGACGAAAGTGTCGCGCTCCAGTATGTTGGGATGAGGTGGGTGAAGCAACATTTTTGGGACCAGAGTTGGTACGTATGACTACAGAAAAGATCCAAATGATTCGACAACGTATACAAACGACACAGGATCGACAAAAGAGTTATGCAGATCTTCATAGAAAGGCGTGGAATTTAGTATTGGGGATCATGTTTTGTTACGTGTTGCTCCATGGAAGAGAATTACAAGATTTGGGAAAAGATGAAAGCTCAATCCACGATTTATTGGTCCATTTTAGATTCTTTACCGAGTAGGAAATGTGGCCTATAGACTCGCGTTACCTCCATGTATGTCTCGTGTTCATAATGTTTTTCAAATATATGTGCTTCGTAAATATGTGAGAGACCCAAACCACATTATTGAGTTAGAACCAGATGAGATAGCTGAAGACGTAACGTATGAGGAGGTACCTGTAAAGATCTTGGATAGGAAAGAGCATGTCCTACGCACAAAGGTCATACCACAAGTCAATGTTTTGTGGATGAACCATGCTATTGAGGAAATGACCAGGGAGTTGGAAACAGAAATGAAAGAGAGGTATCCTAACCTTTTCGAAATGCCAGATACGTATGTCAATTTTGAGGACAAAATTTGATAAAGAGGGGAGGTTGTAAGACCCCAACTTATTATAAATGAAATTTAATTTCCTCTATTAATTATTTTGAAATAATAAGGGTTTATTTAATTAATATGGTTAGTTATGGGTAAAATGCGCAAATATTTTAAATAAGCAAGTGGTTATAAAATATTCATTGTTGTTGGGGAATATTCGTTTGGTCGTAGAATATTCTTACTATCGGGGAATATTCGTATGACGGCACAGCCTTGTGTGGGCCCCATAACGGAAAGTGATTGGATGAAGAAAACAACAAGTATATGTTATTTATAAATAATCTGGCAGTAGTTATTACCAATTGACACATCGTTGGAATAACCTAATGGTTAAAACACAAGAAGACAATCGTATTGCACCAATTATTGATTCTTAAGTAAGAAGGCACTACTCACTAATTGTTATAGTAATTACTGTTCAATATTTTATTTTATTGATTCAATAATTGCTACGTTGATATTTTATATTATTGTTGTTTCAATAATTGTCACTACACAGTATTTTCCATTATCAGATCAATAATTCATATTATTTGAATAATATTATTAGATAGCCTTATTGGCAATGTCTAGAAAGTTCTGTCTAAGGAGAGGTTTGGTCACCTAATTGTGCGCCACTAAGGAGAAATCCTTATTGGAAAGCCCCCTCTTTCTGGGAACGGCATGGTTATCAGTATTGTGATTATGTAATATTATTTGTGAATAATTAATTATTGATTTATATGAAAAAGAAAATATTCATTTTATGTGGATATAGATGGAGAAAAATTTTAATGTGACAATTGTTGAAAATTGATATTTTATATTTTTTATTAAAATAATTCATTTAAATAGATTATTATATTATAATAATATAATAATGGTGATATTCTTACAATGAATGTGGGATATATGAATAAATGATGGGGAAGAGTATTTTTGTTACGAAAAAAATATTTAAAACATATTTTTCATGTTTGTGGACCCCCATTTTTTGACTGAAATTTGATTATAGCCTGTAAAATCGTCCGTATGTAGATTTCGGTCAATTTTTGCTTGGAATTTGGAAAAACTTAAACTTACAAAGTTGTAGAGAATTGAATTTCCTATGGAATGGACATAAGATTCAAATTTTTCTGATAAAAGTGCTATTTATTATGAGGTATTGAATTTCCGGAATAATTGATTTTTGAAGTTTTAAATATTTTTTTAAAAGAAAAACATTTTTTTTCATTTGGTGGGCCACACTTACATGTGTTAAATTTTTGAAATCGGTTGGTAAGGTGTGCGTAGGAATTTTGTTTATAAATATTAATATTATATTAAATTTTCTGCTTTGGTGTTTTAAGCATTTTCCTATAAATAGGGTGCTTAGGTTAGAATTGAAAATCACACCAGAAACTGAAATCTTCTCTCTCTGTATTATCGAGTGTATGCTTGTGAGTATTTTGATACTTTGAGTGTTGATATTCGGTGCAATTTCCTTCAGCGTTATATCTGATATTCCAGCCATAAGTACTATTCTTTTGAGGTAAGGGATGTTATTTTTTAAAAAATGATATTATTCTTTCAATATCATTATGCTGGAATATTGGTAAGATTTTTCTTATGAAATTCTTGTCTTTTTGTGTCGGGGTTACTAATCACGTATACGGAACTATTCATGGAAAAATTAAAATTTTCTTTTCTTTGTCTAAGTTGTTTGTTATGATTACTAGCTTTGATTATATCCATGTTTTGAACTTCATTCTTGAATTTTGCTCCACAATAGTTTATTATGGAGTATTTTTGAACATGGATAAACCGAAGTACGAATCCGTAATATTTGTTCTTTTGTTTCATTGGATTCGTTTTCTTTAAAATATTTTTTATCATCCTCGGTCCTAAGTAATGAAATAACTGAATATCATTGGCCTATAGTGCAAAGATGAATAATTTTCTTATGAATATCTTTGGCTCGTAGTGCAAAGATGAACAGGTGTTGAGATGAACATGACCAACTGATGAATATCTTTGGCCTGTAGTGCAAAGATGAATATTTGATTCAAGATGTATATTGATTGATGTTACAGGGATAAAATATTGATGATAAACTTTTAAATTCGTAGAAAAGAAATTAGATTTTATTCTCTACGTAACTCTTCTAATGAATTGTTATTTTCGCTGCAAATATTGATTTAAAACTTGTTGTCTATTGTATTCTATCAAATTTTTCTCTATTGAGGACTAACGATAATTTTTTCTATATTATCTTAGTCATAATATTCTTTACTGGGCTAGTTGAGCTCACCCTTTTCCTTTTTGTTCCATTTTTCTTCTCAGGAAGGGAGAATATAGCGGGGAGTAGTCAGGGTGCGGAGTGATGTTCCAAGGCAGTTGTTATAGTAGTCCTCACTATTTTGTAAAATAGTATATCAATACTTATGATGAGGACTTATTTGGGTGTGAATATTGTCTAGATGACAATATTTGTATTTTAACTCATAGTTTATGTTTTATCGCATTTTGCACGATAATTGTATTAATAAAGTTGTAGTTGTTTCTGTACCATGTATTTGGCGACTCAGAATGGGTGTTGTATACCTATTTTGGGGCTGTCACATAAGTTAGTATTTTATGGCACTAAATCCCCGGGATGTTCGTGTTGTCTTACCAAGACACATAATAAGAAATTGTTAAAGAAGTGATGTGTAGGTTATTTGTGTCATGTTATTGATACCCAGAGAGTGGGAGCAACAATGGAACAAATACCTATAGTAAAAGAATTCATAGACATGTATCATAGTGAATTATCAGGTCTTCCACTGGATACGGAGATCAAATCCGTAATAGATCTTTTGTCAGGTGTGACACAAGTTTTAAGGACACCGTATCGTATGGCGCCAGTGGAAATGAAGGAGTCGATGGTTCAATTACAAGAACTGTTGGATATGAAATATATTCAACTGAGTATTTTGTCGTGGGGAAAATCAGTATTATTTGTAAAGAAGAAAGATGGAAAGTAGAGACTATGTATCGACTACCAAGAATTGAATAAGCTAACGATAAAGAATAAGTACCCGTTGCCTAGGATCGATGATCTTTTTGATCTGTTAAAAGGGGCAAAGGATTTACTTAAAATAGATTTGCGAACGGGGTATCATCAGTTAAAAGTCAGGAAGGATGATATACCTAAGATGGTGTTCAGGACTCGTTATGCTCATTATGAGTTTCTGGTAATATCGTTTGGGTTGACAAATGCACCAGCTGCATTCATGGATATGATAAAAGAGTGTTTAAACAATTTTTGGACAAGTTCTTTGTTGTGTTTATTGATGATAATCTATTCTATTCTAAGACGCCAGAAGATCACGCTAAATATCTAGAATTAATGTTGGAGACACTAAGGAGGGAGAAGTTATATGCAAAATTCACTAAGTGTGATTTTTGTCTTGAAAGAGTGCAATTTTTGGGGCACATTATCGACAAAGATGGAATTTCAGTGGATCCAGCAAAGGTGGAAGCAATTATTAATTGGGAACAACCGAAAACATCGATAGAGGTACAAAGTTTCCTAAGGTTAGCGTGATACTATTGAAGATTTATCCAGGATTTTCCTAGGGTTATTATTACATAATCCATCCTTCATTATTATTTTATCGTTACGTATTTCTCGGAAGTTCAAAAATAATTCCCGAGCATATATTGATGAACAGTGGTTTTCAAAAAATTTCTCGAAAAACTTTTATTTTCGTCTCAAAAATTCAAACACTTTAATTCTCTCACGTTGTCAAAATACTACCATATTCCAACATGTTTAGGTTATAGAATAACATTCATCTTGCTTACTCATTATAATATAATTTTATACATTATTTAATCAAATAAAATTATTTTACAAATAATATGATTTTCTCGATCGTTACATTGAATATATACATTTTGGTCATTTTTGAGACTAAAATTACTTATGAAATCTTGATGGAAACCTTAAATTGATGATGGATGTGGTAAGAACGTTGAAAAATGAAACAAATGCAAGTTGACTAAATCAATTTGGTTGAGAAACAAATTCGTAGTGAATGAATTCGCTAAACATGTTAAAATATGAAAGTTTAGTATGAACATGAGTTTTAGGTTAAACTTTAGGTTAGCTAATGGTTCTGTAAGTTTTTGATTCTTTGGTAAGTTGTAGTTCTGTGAATAACGAATCCATAAAATTGAAAAGGGGCTAATTTGGATGTGTAAAACTCATGTTATGAAGATTAGAAGGAGAGAAGGTCAAAAATCGTGAAGAACACAAACTGTAGAACTGGGATCTGCGAATACCCACCCCGAAAGGGGTTTATTATTCAAAAAGTGCCGCCCTAGTGGTGATCCCTCCCCGGCAGGGGTGGGCAGGTTGACCAAGTATTAGAGAAAAATCTGATCAAACATGTTTTACGAAAATGACCATAACCTTTTTATATGAACTTGGATTGAGTTAATTCAAGATGATATGGAATGAGGACGAATAGACCTACAAGTTTCATTATTTAAGTTTTTCAATTTGATGTCGATAAAAAGGGTCAAAATGTCCATCCTAGGGACTGATGTTTATTCGGATGCAATCAGAGGGCGTCAAGCATACACGTAAGCAAGTGTAGTGCTTCTGTCCATAAAAGATGTTGTTCTAAGTTATAAAATATGAATATTAGTAAATATAATTATTTTTAACATTAATAAATGATGTATTGGATAAGTTGCATACGCATACTAAGCGTACGCAAGAGAGATGAATCAGGCTTTTGACGAATGAACGTTGAAACATCGTGACAAGTGTTAATGAATATAAAAAGTGTGTTAAGTCAAATGAAATGAATATTATAAGATATAAAATGAGGTTAATATAAAACCAATAAGGAGTCCTAGCAAGACTTAAACACTTAAATGAACTTCGAGTATGACCTAAGAAAAATATAATGAGATATAAGTCGAAAGTTAACACAATCAAATTAAACATTGTGTATTGATTATTAGGAAGGTTTATAAGATGTAGAGTAAAAATTACATTACAACTACTATGCCTTGCTATGTGACTAATAGTTGATGTGCATGATTATATAATTGTGTAGGGCACATGAAGTGCAAATATCTGTAAGTTGTTAATATGTTATTGGTAAACAACGATCAAGCCAAGTCTTTCAGTTCCTATTTGCTATGTGAACTTGATGATTAAATGTTTTGAATCTTTATTTCAAAGAGCATGATGTGTTATATATATGTTGAAAGTATGTAACATTAAAGTCAATTTATGACTACGTTGATTGAGTATAGAATGCTTATTGAGTAAGGAACTCAATCTTTATACGTGTTATGTGAACTGAAGCATCTATGTTATGTTAGTCCAATGATTATGAGATGTATATTGAGCATGTATTACGTGTTACGTGATGCATGAAAACTGTTAGATTTGTTGGGCTGTCGAGCTCAACCTTGCAAATAACCACTTTTACAGATCAACGATTCAAAGGTAACGTTATGTTCTACTTGAAAGACATGAATCAGATGTAATGCATGAAGATTTATATACGTTTTATAACCTAAAGGTTTGAAACCAACCTGTGATGCCCCCAAATCTGGGTATCTTTCAACCCGATAAATGATGGTGTAACAACAGAGAAAATTGGATTATAATATAAATTAATTTTATTTGAATATATATTGAATAAAATTATAGTATATGTTATTTATAACGAGTAAGCGTGTTGAAGATCGTTCTATAACCTAAAAGAGATCTATGATCGTAGTATTCTGGCTAAGTACTAGAAATAAAGTGTGTGAATTTCTAAGATAAAAATAAAAGCTTTCCGAGAAATTCTCCGAAAAACATTATTCATCCATTTCTACTCAATAAATTATTTTTGAACTTCCGAGAAATACGTAATGATAGAATTTTAAGGAAAAATGGATTATCTAATAATAATTCAGTTATTGCAAACACAATGTTTCGTCTGCGTACTAAATTCGAGAATGTTAGGGAAAGTGAAGATTTGAATAAATAATTATTATGTATAATAGAAAGGTTATTTTACGGGGAAAGATTATTAGTATAATACAAGGTATTGTATAAGTATATACGAACGATAATTCAACATATAAGATAAATGTTATACGAATTAATATACGAGAAGAATACAAGAATTATACGTTTAAAGCACCAATCATTATTAATGGACTAGTAAAGCTTGATTAGAAACATTGGCAAGCCCAAATGAAAGATGATTGAGGCCCAATGAAAAACTTAATCAAGGCCTAAATATAATTTAATTCAAGCCCAAATTAGGCCCAAATTGAATTAAACCTAAGCCCGAACCAAGAACCAAACCAGTAGATCGAACCATTGGGTCTCCAGATGGGTAAAACCCACGGGGTAACCCATGTGCCCCCCCCCCCATTGTGAGTCATGGCCGACCAAAAAGGAGGTGGGATAGCTTCCTTTGGAAGTTTGGTTATGGAGATGGGAATAGTAAAGAGGTGGGACCATTTGATCATTTTTCCCCCACTTTTTAATTCTATAAATAAGAGGGAGTTGTCTTCATTTGTTGGTTGTTTAATTTCACCAACATCTAGAGCTATTATTGAGAGATAAAAGAGAGCATTTGCAAGTGATCAAAGAGAAGAAATAGTTAGCTAAAACTCAAAAATGCCAAGAACGCAAAAGGTAACGAAACTTGAACCGTTAATCTTCAATTCTTTAATTTGAAGTTTGATAGATAAGTGATTATTGGTGGACCATGTCTCATAAGTAGTAATAAGGTTGGCTATTAGTGGATTAAATATTAATAACCATGTTACAAGTGAAATCATAATCAAATAAGTAGGAAATAATGAAGAAAACATGAAAACTTAGCACGAATTGTTGATGGACAAGTTTAAAACCATCGTGTATAGGATTAGATGTTATATGCTTGGTTAGGTTGATAGATGTTTGAATAATGGAATAAATCCATTTTGAATGGAGTAAAAATATAGAGTATTAAAGTTATGGCGAATTTTACGAGATTGGACGATAATCGTCGAAATCGTAAGATTTCTGAAACGATACTTAAAAGTCATCGTTTAACTCAAAAACCTTAGTTTTCAATGGCGTATTGTAGAACTTTGCATTTAAGAGTCGTGGACTCAAGAATGATCGAATTCCAACTTAAAACAAAGAAATAGGCTATGAACGTTCTAGAATGTTTAACGACCGCATAATAGAAAACTTTAATAGTAAATTTATTGGTAACAAATTCAGAAACTTATTTTATCCTAGTGAAATTGAAGTATATAAGATATGTGAGATAACGACTTTTGAACGAACCAATTCTGAATTATAATGAACAAGTTACGAGCTCAAAAAATTAATGGCTTGAGAAATTGAATTTTTTTTCAAAGGATTAAGGGAGGCGACGCAAAGGCACCCAATGAAAATTTTGGGGCATCGCAGCGCTTGCGAGCGATCCAAGTTATTTGGAGTTATGCTGCTGCTGGAAAGACAACAATTAACAAAGGACACGGCGCCGCAGTGATAGTCCTAGACCAAATGTAACGCCCCGAAATCCGGTCAATTTTCACACCTAGATTCCGTACGTCACAAGTACATCATTCATCCAAACATATATCAATATATACTGAAATATAACAACATACATTCTAAATTCCCAGGTTCTAAAACCTTATAACTCCTTTCATTACAAATAACGATAAATACATTATTCTTTACATCTTACACGAATGACTTTCATCCGCCACTAAGGATACATAACAGTTCATTAAACTAATCTAAAGTTCATTTAACTTATTTTATATTACAAGTCTTCGCTTGATCTTCACGCTCATTCACATACTGAATGCCACTGCATCTGGATACCAGTCAGCTTGATCTTTACGGGATCCTTAAGTTATTCTAACATCGTTCGCTGAAAATATTTTTCATTTAAAGCAAGTGTGAGCATTCAATTTCTCAGCAAGTCATAGATGTTGAACAAACAACTTCAAGAATTCAAACATTTCTTTAGAACTTCAATAACCGAACTAAGGTTATGAAGCAGCTTGAATAATAGGAATACTCTCGATTCCTATCATTTTAAAACATTATTCACATGCACTTTGAAATACTTTCATTCTTCTACCTTTTTCATACACATCATGTCTAGCTAGAATCATTAGCACAGACTTAACACTCACGGTTCATATATAAACAGAACATACTCATATTGAATCAGTTCAATCACATAACAGTTCATCTCATAGAAACACTGAAGTGTTCACATTGTGGCACAAGGCCTCATACGTTCAACCACCTTGTACAAATATCACACATTCGCACATAGATAGAACTTCTCAAGTTCAACATCTGAGAAGTTCAAGAAACTAGCATTCATTTAAAATGTAACAACCCGATATTTTCTATACAAATAAATCAAAAATTTTGCGTATAATATTTTTTTTATTAAAATAAATATGGGGAATATGTGCCAAGATAATGCGTATTTATTTATGTGATGAATATAAAATATATTTATTACATGAATAATTACAAATGATTTTATTTTAAAATTATTGATTATTATAAATTATATTCTTATATAATTAATTTTATAGTAGAAATGTTTTTATTAATTATTTTCCATGAAAATATAATTATATATTATATAAATAATACATGAAATGATTTTTAGAATAAATATAATAATTATTTTATTATATGAATTTTAGTACATATTATTAAGTTAATTATTTTAACTTAATGAATAATCTTAAGTATGACAGATAAACCAGATATGGAATCCAAACCCTAATTTTTGATTTTGATCAAGGAATGAGAATAATAATATAATATTAATTATATTTTGATTTTTCAGTGCTATAAATATGTACTGTATGAATGTGAACTGTCAATGGTTGGTCAATTATGGTGCAGTATTTGAAAACCCTAGTTTTACTGTGGGAAACCCTAACTTGAAACTCAATTGTGAGTTTAAGATGAATTTATGGTTAATTAGGTTAACCTAATTGACATTTGGGTATATTTGTGACGCCCCCAAAATAGGTATACAACACCCATTCTGAGTCGTCAAATACATGGTACAGAAATACCTACGACTTTATTAATACAATTGTCGTGCAAAATACGACAACACATAAACTGTGAGTTTAAATAAAAATATTGTCATCTAGACAATATCCACACTCAAATAAGTCCTCATTATAATTATTGATACATTATCTTACAAAAATGGTGAGGACTACTAAAATTATTTTCTAGAACCTTCATTCCCTACCCCGACTAGTACCCGCTACATTCTCGCCTCCTGAGAAGAAAAATAGAACAAAAAGGAAAAGGGTGAGCTCAACTAGCCCGGTAAAGAACATTATGAGTAAGATAATGTAGAACAAATTATCGTTAGTCTTCAACGGGGAAAAATCTGATAGAATATAATAGACAACAAGTTTCAGATCAATATTCACAGTGAAAATAATAATTCATAGAAGAGTTACGTAGAGAATGAAATCTACTATCTTCCATGTTTTTAAAAATCCATCATCAATATTTTATCCCTATAACATCAATCAATATACATCTTGAATCAAATATTCATCTTTGCACTGCAGGCCAAAGAAATTCATAAGAAAATCAACCATCTTTGCACTACAAGCCAAAGATATTCAGTAATATCATCATTTAGGACTGAGGATGATGAAAAATATTTTAAAGAAAATGAATCCAGTGAAACAAAAGAACAAATATTAAGGATTCGTACTTTAAACAGTCCAAGTTCAAAAATACTTCATAAATAATCATAGTGAAGTAAAATTCAAGAATGATCAAAACATGGATACAATCAAAGCTAGTATCCATAATAGATATCTTGGACAAAAAATGAAAATTTAATTTTTCTGTGAATAGTGCCGTATTTGTGAATAGTGTCGTATACGTGAATAGTGTTGTATACGTGAATAGTAACTCTGACACTCAAAGACAAGAATTTCACAAGAAAAATCTTTACTAATATTCCGGCATAATGATATTAGAAGAAATACTATCATTTTTAAAAAATAACATCCCTTACCTCGAAAAGATAGTACTTCTGACTAGAATACTGTATATAGTAATGTAGGGAACTTGCACCGTATAACAACACTCAAAGTATCAAAATACTCACAAGAATACACTCGATAATATAAAGAGAGAAAGAGAGAGAAAACATGTTTCTGGTGTGATTTTTAATTCTAACCTAAGCACCCTATTTATAGGAAAATGCTTAGAACACCAAAGTAGAAAATTTAATAAAATATTATTATATATATTATAAATTCCTATGCACATATCCTTTGATCCAAAATATCAGCCACACAAGTTGTCCCCCCTCACCAAAATCAATAAAAACGTTTTTCTTAATAAAAATAATTAAAACTTCCAAAAATCAATTATTCCGGAACTTCGGAACTTCAATAATTCATATAAAATAGCCCTTTTATCAGAAAAATTTTAATCTTATATCTATTCCATAGGAAATTCAATTCTCTACAACTTTACAGAAGAAAGTTTTTTCAAATTTCAAGTAGAAGTTGACCGAAATCCACAAACGGATGATTTTACAAGCTATAATCAAATTTCAGCCAAGAAATGGGGTCCACAAATATGTTTAACATGTTTTTAACATTTATTGCAACATAAATACTCTTCTTCCTAATTTATTCATATATCCCACATTCATTGTAAAAATATCACCATTATTATATTATTAAAATATAATAATATATTTAAATGAATTATTTTATCAGAAAAGATAAAATATCAATTTTCAACAATTGTCACATTAAAAATTTTCTCTATCTATATCCACATAAAATGAATATTTTTCTTATCATATAAATCAATAATTAATTATTCACAAATAATATTATAGAATCACAATATCGATGCCGGTAGCTCCAAGGAAAGAGGGGCTTCCATAAGGATTTCTCCTTACTGGCACGCAATTAGGTGACCAAACCTCTCCTTAGACAGAACTTTCTAGACATTGCCAATAATATTATCTAATAATATTATTCAAATAATATGAATTATTGATCTGATGATGAAAAATATTGTGTAGTGGCAATTATTGAAACAACAACAATATAAAATATCAACGTAGCAATTATTGAATCAATAAAATAAAATATTGAACAATAACTACTGTAACAATTATTGAGTAGTGCCTTCTTATGTAAGAAATTAATAATTGGTGAAATACCGTGTGCTACTGTGTTTTAACCACCGGGTATTCCAACAGTATTAATGGTAACAACTACACCGTTATTTATATACAACTTATACTTGTCATTTTCTTCATCCAATCACTATCTATTATGGGACCCACACAAGGCTGCACCGTCGTACGAATATTCCGCGACAGTAAGAATATTCCATTACCAAACGAATATTCTCCGATAAAAATGAATATTTTATAACTACTTTCTTATTTGAAATATTTGCGCATTTTACCCGTAACTAACCACATTAATCAAATCAACCCTTACTACTTCAAAATAGAGGAAATTCAATTTCATTTAATAATAATTTGGGGTCTTACAATCTCCCCTCCTTATGAAATTTCGTCCTCGAAATTGACGTACGTACCTGGTGTTTCAAAAAGGTGAGGATACCTCGCTTTCATTTTAGTTTCCAACTCCCAGGTCATTTCTTCAATAGCATGGTTTCTCCACAAAACTTTAACTTGGGGTGTGACCTTTGTACGTAGGACATGCTCCTTCTTATCCAAGATCTTGACAGGTACCTCCTCATACGTTATGTATTCGGCTATCTCGTCTGTTTCTAACTCAATAACGTGGTTCGGGTCTTTCACATATTTACGTAGCACAGATATATGAAAAATATTATGAACACGAGACATACTTAGAGGTAACGCAAGTCTATAGGCTACTTTTCCTACTCGGTCAAGAATCTGAAATGGACTAATAAATCATGGATTGAGCATTCCTCTTTTCCCAAATCTTGTAACTCCCTTCCATGGAGCGACACGCAACAATATATGATCCCCAATACTAAATTCTACGTCCTTTCGATGAAGATCCGCATAACTCTTTTGTCGATCCGGTGCCATTTGTATATGTTGTCGAATCATTTGGATCTTTTCTGTAGTCATATTTACCAACTCTGGTCCCAACAATGTTGCTTCACCCACCTCAACCAAACATACTGGAGAACGACACTTTCATCCATATAATGCTTCGAATGGATCCACACCTATACTTGCCTGATAACTGTTGTTGTAGGAGAATTCCACCAATGGTAAATACTTATCCCAACTCCCTTTGAAGTCTAGGACATTAAGTCTTAATAGATCTTCAAGAGTTTGAATAGTCCTCTCTTATTGTCCGTCCGTTAGAGGGTTGTATGCCGAACTAAATCGTAAATCCGTGCCCATAGCTTTTTGCAAGCTAACCCAAAATCGTGAAGTTAATCTTGGGTCACGATCCGATACTATGGATACATGGCATGCCATGAAATCTCACAATCTCATTTACATATATACGAGCAAGACGTTCAAGGG
The DNA here is from genome assembly GCA_020205615.1 of Panax quinquefolius. Classification (NCBI taxonomy): domain Eukaryota; kingdom Viridiplantae; phylum Streptophyta; class Magnoliopsida; order Apiales; family Araliaceae; genus Panax; species Panax quinquefolius. The sequence goes on along the minus strand of JAINUW010000305.1, from coordinate 126,273 downwards.
AATAATCTCCCGTATCGACAAGAAATGAGTAGATTTGGTTAATCTATCAACAATAACCCAAATAGCATTTATTCCTTGAGAAATCGTGGGAAGACCCGTAACAAAATCCATGGTAATGTGTTCCCACTTCAATTTCAGAATCTTAAGTGGTTGCAATGGACCCTTAAGCACTTGATGCTCCACCTTTACACGTTGACAAGTTAAACACCTCGAGATAAACTTTGCGATCTCTCTCTTCATATTGTTCCACCAAAATGTATGTCAAATATCACGATACATTTTGGTACTTCCAGGATGGATTGTAAACGGTGTATTATGTGCCTCCATCATGATCTTGTCTTCAAATCAGAATCGTTAGGAACACAAAGTCTGGAGTGGACTCGAAGTATTCCTTCTTCATCGATTCTTGCTTCTGGAATAACACCTTCTTGTACTTTCTTCTTCATACACATCAGCTCCGGGTCTGTGGCTTGAGCAACTTTAACTTTATCGATTAAAGTTGGTTTTATGCGTATACTTGACATTACTGCATGGGTCCCCGGAGTCTTGAATTCTATCTTCAATTTTTGTAAATCACACAAAATGGGTCTTTGTGTTTTCAACATCGCACCCGTTCCCGCAAATGATCTTCTACTCTACGCGTCAGCTACCACGTTCGCTTTTCCAAGATGGTATTGAATGGTATGGTCGAAGTCTTTCAACAGCTCGAGCCAACATCGTTGCCGCATATTGAGTTCCTTTTGGGTGAAGAAATATTTGAGGCTTTTATGGTCTGAATATATCTCCACTTTCTCCCCATATAGATAGTGCCTCCAGATCTTTAGCGTGAAAACGACTGCTGCCAACTCTAGATCGTGTTGTAGGATAATTCCTCTCATATTCTTTAAGTTGTCGCGAGGCATAGGCTATGACATTCCCATGTTGTATAAGAACACACCCTAACCCTTTGCCCAAAGCATCGTTGTAGATAACAAATCCATCCGAACCATAAGGTATTGTCAGAACAGGTGCTGAAATGAGTCTACTCTTAAGCTCTTGAAAACTCTTCTCGCATTCCTCGCTCCATATGAATTTTGTATTTTTCCGAGACAGCTGAGTTAACGGAGTAGCGATTTGAGAAAATCCTTCCATAAATCTCTGATAATAACCAGCTAAACCCAGAAAGCTACGTACTTCGGTCACTGTCTTCGGTTGCTCCCAACTTTGTATTGCTTCAATCTTTGTTAGGTCAACAGATACTTCATGTTTTGACACCACGTGCCCAAAGAAATGCTACTTCCTCAAGCCAGAACTCGTATTTCTTTAACTTGGCATATAGCTTATTTTCACGAAGCCTTTGGAGTACCAGCTTCAAATGGTGCTCATGATCTTCACGACTTTTCGAATATATGAGGATGTCATCAATAAAGACAACAACTAACTGATCCAGATATTCCTTGAATATTTGGTTCATCATATCCATGAAAGCCGCAGGAGCATTAGTCAATCCAAAAGATATGACTAAGAATTCATAATGCCCGTACCATGTTTTGAAGGCAGTCTTTGGAATATCCTCAGTTCTAATCTTTAGCTGATGATATCCAGAACAAAGATTGATCTTTGAAAAGAATTGTGCTTCTTGTAACTAGTCAAATAGGTCATCAATGCGAGGTAGCGGATACCTATTCTTGATGGTGACATGGTTCAATTCTCGATAGTCAATACAAAGTCGCATACTCCCGTCTTTCTTCTTTACAAATAAAATAGGAGCACCCCAAGAAGATGTACTAGGACGAATAAAATCGATGTCCAACAACTCCTGTAGTTGGACCTTTAACTCCTGAAGTTCAATAGGAGCCATTTGATATGGGATTTTAGAAATGGGCTTTGTACCAGTTTCAAGATTAATAAAGAATTCAACTTCACGTTCTGGGGGTAGACCGGGAAGTTCTTCAAGAAATAGGTCAGGAAATTTACTAACAACAGGAATATTATTCAAATCCATAACATGGGCTAAGAAAGCTTGACATCCGTTTTTTAATAAATGAATAGCTTTATAACTTGATATGACAATGATTGATTTTAGTGGTTTAGTTGCATGAATTCGTACAACAGGTTGGTTAGGAATATGAAAAATAATAACCTTACGAAAACAATCAATTTTGGCATGATGAGTAGTTAACCAATCAATCCCTAAAATCACATCAAAAGTAAGTATCTTTAAAGAGATACGGTCAACAGGTTATGTGATGGTGCCAACTTGGATCAAACAAGATTTATAAACAGTGGATGTAATTAAAGTTTATCCTAACCGAGTCTCCACAAATAAATCAAAGTCTAATTTCTCCAGAGTCAAGTTTAAACGTTGAGCACAAGCAGGAGAGATAAATGAATGGGTAGTACCGGTATCTAGTAAGGTATAAACTTCGCAAGAATATATGATTAGCTTACCCGTGATCACCTCATTTGGGTTTCTCGCATTTTGACCAGTCACGACAAACGCTCTTCTAGGAACCATTGACTTTGACTTTTCTGGGATAGCCTTTTTAGTCACCATCCCTGCTGGACTTGGTTTTGCTACAGTACAATCTCCAGCGATATGTCCTTCCTTCCCACAATTATAACATACCTTGAACTGTTGTGGGCAGTTTGGGCTGATATCTCCCTCTTTTCCACATTTATAGTATACGACCGGTGGTCGTTCTCCTCCCTTAGAACCAATTGTTGTTGGTGCTGACGTCTTCACATTGTCATTGTTGAATCACCTCTTTATAAAATCTCCCCTGACTCGTTTCTTCTATTTTCATGACCATGATTACCACCAGAGTGGTTACCGCCTTTGTCCGTATTTTTCTTTCTCCGTTGGTTATCGTTGTTCTAATGACTGCTGTCACTGGTATGATCCTGGTTATGGTCCCTCGGTTGAACGTACTCGTTATCTCACTCTAATAATTGAGCCCTGTTGACAAATTTGAATAGAGAGAAAATTTATGAGAAATGAGTTATTGACGTATGCCGGGTTTCAAACCTCTCAGAAACATCCGCGTCATATGTTCCTCATTCTCCACCAAATAAGGTGAAAACATGGATAACTCTGCAAACTTCGCCTCATACTGGCACATCATCATTTTATTTTTTTCCAATCTAATAAACTCCACTTCCTTCATATGATGAATACTTTCAGGAAAGTACTTGTCATTGAACAGTTTCTGAAACGTCTCCCAAGACATGCTAAGTGCGGCTGGATGGGTACGCTTCACAGATTCCCACCAGTAATCTGCCTCATTACAGAACATAAAGGTGGCTAGTGGAACCTTCTGTTCCTCCGTGCATCCCAAGACATTGATTATCTTGGTAATTTGCTTAACCCACGTTTCTGCATTAATCGGATCCGCCTTTCCCTAGAATTTTGGTGGTCCCAACACTTTGAACTGCTTGGTTGTGACAAACTGTACGTTGTTATCATTTCCACCTGTATTTTGTACACGAGTCTCCCTCGTCTGATTTTGCATGAACTGCAAAAAGCTTCTAAACATCTCGCTGCGTTATCTTCGCTTTCAGGTGGTATTGTTTACAAGAGGAATTTGGCTCTTGACGTTTCTCCTCATTGGTGAGTAAAGGTGTCTCCACGGTCTCATTTACTCCATTGTTTACATTCTAAGTCGCCATCCTCAAATACTGCCATAAAAAAGGGTTAATTAAAGAAATCAACATATCACATAATATCTCTATATACTGACCAACCAACAAATAAGTTTAGGTAGGACACACTAGCGAAGGATTTACTCGTCTCTCCCCTCCTAGTTCTATTCCTCGATCTCCGCCAGAGATCATATCCCTAAGCTCTGATACCAACTGTGAAGCCCCCAAAATAGGTATACAACACCCATTCTGAGTCGCCAAATACATGGTACAGAAACAACTACAACTTTATTAATACAATTGTCGTGCAAAATACGACAACACATAAACTGTGAGTTTAAATACAAATATTGTCATCTAGACAATATCCACACTCAAATAAGTCCTCATTACAATTATTGATACATTATTTTATTAAAATGGTGAGGACTACTAAAAAGACTTTCTAGAACCTTCATTCCATATCCCGACTAGTACCCGCTACATTCTCGCCTCCTGAGAAGAAAAATAGAACAAAAAGGAAAAGGGTGAGCTCAACTAGCCCAGTAAAGAACATTATGACTAAGATAATATAGAACAAATTATCGTTAGTCTTCAACAGGGAAAAATTTGATACAATATAATAGACAACAAGTTTCAGATCAATATTTGCAGCGGAAATAATAATTCATAGAAGAGTTACGTAGAGAATGAAATCTACTATCTTTCATGTTTTTTAAAATCATTCATCAATATTTTATCCCTGTAACATCAATCAATATACATCTTGAATCAAATATTCATCTTTGCACTACAGACCAAAGATATTTATTAGTTGGTCATGTTCATCTCAACACTTGTTCATCTTTGCACTATGGGCCAAAGATATTTATAAGAAAATCAACCATCTTTGCACTACAGGCCAAAGATATTCAGTAATATTATCATTTAGGACCGAGGATGATGAAAAATATTTTAAAGAAAACGAATCAAGTGAAACAAAAGAACAAATATTAAGGATTCGTACTTTAAACAGTCCAAGTTCAAAAATACTTCATAAATAATCATAGTGAAGTAAAATTCAAGAATGATCAAAACATGGATACAATCAAAGCTAGTATCCATAATAGATATCTTGGACAAAAAATGAAAATTTAATTTTTCTGTGAATAGTGTCGTATTCGTGAATAGTGGCGTATACGTGAATAGTGCCGTATATGTGAATAGTAACTTCGACACTAAAAGACAAGAATTTCACAAGAAAAATCTTACCAATATTCCGGCATAATGATATTAGAAGAAATAATATCATTTAAAAAAAATAACATCCCTTACCTCGAAAAAAGACAAGATTTCCGACTAGAATCTTTGGATATAGTGTTGAAGGAACTTGCACCGATATAGCAACACTCAAAGTATCAAAATACTCACAAGAATACGCTTCGATAATATAAAGAGAGAAAGAGAGAGAGAAAACTTGTTTCTGGTGTGATTTTCAATTCTAACCTAAGAACTCTATTTATAGGAAAATGTTTAGAACACCAAAGTAGAAAATTTAATAAAATATTATTATATATATTATAAATTCCTACGCACACATCCTTTGATCTAAAATATCAGCCACACAAGTTGTCCCCCCTCACCAAAATCAATAAAAACGTTTTTGTTAATAAAAATAATTAAAACTTCCAAAAATCAATTATTCCTGAACTTTGGAACTTCAATAATTCTTAATAAATAGCCTTTTACCAGAAAAATTCAAATCTTATGTCCATTCCGTAGGAAATTCAATTCTCTACAACTTTGCAGAAGAAAGTTTTTCCAAATTCCAAGTAGAAGTTAACCGAAATCCACAAACGGGTAATTTTACAAGCTATAATCAAATTTCAGGCAAGAAATGGGGTCCACAAACATGTTTAACATGTTTTTAACATTTATTGAAACAAAAATACTCTTCCTCCTCATTTATTCATATATCCCACATTCATTGTAAAAATATCACCATTATTATATTATTAAAATATAATAATATATTTAAATAAATTATTTTATCAGAAAAGATAAAATATCAATTTTCAACAATTGTCACATTAAAAATTTTCTCCATCTATATCCACATAAAATGAATATTTTCCTTATCATATAAATCAATATATAATTATTCACAAATAATATTACAGAATCACAATATCGACAAACAGGCCGTTCCAAGGAAAGAGGGGGCTTTCCAATAAGGATTTTTCTTTACTAGCGCGCAATTAGGTGACCAAACCTTTCCTTAGATAGAACTTTCTAGACATTGCCAATAATGTTATCTAATAATATTATTCAAATAATATGAATTATTGATCTGATAATGAAAAATACTGTGTAGTGATAATTATTGAAACAACAATAATATAAAATATCAATGTAGCAATTATTGAATCAATAAAATAAAATATTGAATAAAGAATTCACTGTAACAATTATTTAGTAGTGCCTTCTTACGTAAGAATCAATAATTGGTGCAATACCACGTACTATCGTGTTTTAACCACCGGTATTCCAACAAAGATTAATTGTGAATAACTACGCAGCTTATTTTTATAAACAACTTATACTTGTCGTTTTCTTCATCCAATCACTTTCACATGGGGGCCCACACAAGGTCACTACCGTCAGATACAATATTTTCTACGACGTAGAAGAATATTCCACTACCAAATGAATATTCTCCGATAAAAATGAATATATTTTATAACCACTTGCTTATTTGAAATATTTGCACATTTTACCCATAACTAATCACATTAATCAAATCAACCCTTACTATTTCAAAATAGAGGAAATTCAATTTCATTTAATAATAATTTGGGGTCTTACAATATTAATTTCTAGAAACCCTAATATTTAAATTATAAACACTAATTGTGATTTGGTAACCCTAATTACCAAAATTATAAACCCTAATTGCTAAATTAGCAAGGTTAATTATAATTAGTATATAATACCTTAATGTTCATATATGATTAGAACCCTAATCTAATTAAAAAAAACCTAATTACAAATTTTAGAAACTAAAATTTTTATTTTGTACAAACCCTAATTGCTAGATATTACAAATGCTATGTGCTAAAACCTTAAGGTTAAACCTTAAGGGTCAAACCCTAAGGGTTTGCTAATTGACCAATGTGCCATTAAAATTGTAAGGTTAATGACTATTTTGACCTTTTTGTTCATTAAAGAAGCTAGCATGTAGGTTTTGACATTAGATGGGAGTTGGTGACCTAATGTAACTACTCCATGTGACTTAAATTGACAAATCATCATCCATATACTGCACACGTGTATTATATATATATTGGAAGAGAGAGAATTATATTTTGCTAGCTCATTTTGCACAAAACACTCAAACCTTTTCTCTCAATCCAAACCCACGAAATTTTTTGCTAGATCAGTCCCCAAAACCAGCCCCACTAACATCTATATCAAATCAGAACCCTAAGATCAAGATTGATCAAAGAAAGGTATAAAATTCTAGCTTGAAATCTGACCTTTGATGATGTGTTAGATGTTGTTTTTTGTGTTAAACATGTTAGATATGATGTATAATGATGAACTGGGTTGCTAGATGCTAGATCCATAACATCTAGAGGCTCAGATTTGAAGTTTTCAAAAATCTGGAAATTTTGTTTTGGATGTCTAACAACTAATTGTCAGGCCTTATATCTTTGTGATCTTTAATGTGTTTTGTATTTTGAAAGTGGCTAGTTATAGTTTGATATGTGCTCTTGGATCTGCGCTTGGAATCAGGCTTAGATCGGTTATAGATTGCATGATATTGTTGGTCAAAGGTCGCTGACCGACCATGACCGAAGCATTTCAGTGCAACCCAGAAAGTCATTTCCAGCGTCTGACAGCTTATTCAAGCATCTAGATCTGTCAGGGTCTTAATGTTTTTTTTATGTTTTTGTAACTATTTTGTAGTATGTTATGTAAACTTTCGATCTACGCTTTTATTACATCTAAATATCAAATACATTGGACTTAGTGGCTGGTCAAAGTAGGTAGAATGATCACGGATCTGGTTTTCTAGGCAACCCAGAAAACCTTTGTTCATGTCCTCTGACATGGTTTGACCAGCTTGAATCTAATGATTCTGTTGATGTTTTGTTGATATTTTGTAATAGATCTATAGTACTACATGTGTTCTAGAACCTAGAAGCATTATATCACAAAAACATTACAAGCCTAGCATGTAGTGGAGACTAGAAAGTGGCACCTTAGACCGTTCTTCATTTCTGGGTAACCCAGAAATGAAGAACATGTTTGACAAGCTTTTTAATTGATCATATCTTACTGTTGTTACATGTTATAGCTATACTCTTTTGTTTGGGGTTGTAGTTCTACATTTGTACTACATCTCTAACATCATTGCAAGCCAATGAATCGATTGGATCATATAATTAAGTGCGGTCAAACCTAACAACTCGGTCACTGCACTTGGTGTTTCTGGGTTTAAGTCCGAACATGAAGAACACCTATAGTGATGGTTCTGTCATTATAGGTGGTCTTTAGCGACAGTCTTTAGATAAAAATTATATTTTTATTAAATAATTATAGAAAATTAGTTTTTAATTATTTAAAATACCAAATAAATTATTAAAAATTATTTTAAAGTCTGAAAAATAGTTTTTAATTATTTTAAATATATTTTATAAATATTTAATATTTTTGAAATATTAAAGGTATTTAATTTATTTAATTATATATTAAATAAATTATTTAAAAATGATTTTAATACTTTAAAAATAATTTAAAAATTATATTATGGAATAAGAAAATATTTTAAGTTATTTTTAATGAGTTTTAATATTTTGTGATGAAATTAATTAATTAATTAATATTAATGATAATTTAGATATTTAATAAATGAATTAAATAAATAGTTTAAAAATGATTTTATTATATTAAAATCATTTTAAATAATAATAAGGTAATTAAAAATATTTTAAGTAATTAAATATAACTTTCAATATTTAAAGTTGAATTTCATTAATTAATTATTAATAATGATTTTAAAGTTATTTAATAATTATATTAAATAATTTAGTTTAAAAATGATTTTATTATTATAAAGATCATTTTAAATGAAAATAAAGTGTTTAAAGATATTTTAAGTTATAAAATATAACTTTTAATATTTAAAGGATAATTTCATTTATAATTTAATATTAATGATATTTGTTTAACATTAATGATATTAAATTTATTTAATAATTATATTAAATAAATGGTTTTAAAATGTTTTTATTAATTTAAAAATCATTTAAAAGGATATAAATGAATTAAAAATATTTTAAGTTATACTTAATAACTTTTAATATTTTAAGGAATAGTACAATAATATTTTAATGTTAATGGTATTAATTTAAAAATGATTTTAAATGTTTTAAAAATCATTTAAGGGTAATATAAATGTTTTGAAAATATTTTAAGTTATTATAAATAACTGTAATATTTTTTTTGCAATGGTTTCATTAATAGTTTGATATTAATTAAATATTAATGATAATAGAATTATTTAATATTTAAATCATTTGATAATGATTTCGGTGTTTAAAAATTCATGATATATTATAATAATTGTTTTAAAATATTTATTTAGTCATTTAAAATAATATGACTGATACTTACTGATATTGAACTTCGAAATAGAGTCTTAGGCTTGATAATTACCCGATAAAGTTAACGGTAAACCGACATGTTTCAGAAATTGATCTGGACTTAGATATTTTTATTGTGTTAATGTTTGTTTGTGAGTCCATGACTATTGAACACGTGTGATAATGTGATTAGGTTATGTACTGACTGCGAAATGCAGTGTTATGTGTTATAGTATATTGTTCTAATCGAACGAATGATCTGATTAATGATAGGTTATGATATAAATGATAAATCTAAGTTGCATTTTGTAAGCAGCAGACCAGGCAAGTATCTTACATTTGCATTTTCTTTATGCAATGGACATGAGTAAGAATGTTTCAGAATTATATTACTACTGTACAAATTATTAAAACTATATTATATACGCTCATTGATTATCAACATGTTAGTATATGGTAATCCAGATATATATTCTGTTCGTTAATTTCTATAAATGATTATACAAGTGTCCCCACTTGGATAATCATTATATTTAATCACATGTTGATACACCTTTGTTAATTACCCGTATATATATGTTGAATTATAGATTATTGTTGAACAAGATAAAACCTTTGGTTTGAAATCCCGACAAGTATGAACACCCCTTACACGGAAAAAACTTTTTATGCACCCATGGTGGACAGAGTGAACGATAAAAGGGTACAACGGGCTGATCACCCTCCGTGCCTGTAAGTTATGACGGTTTGCGGATGAATTTCTGCTAAACCTTTTCGAAAATGAAAACAATATTCATAGTATGTCACCTTAACCCTATTTATAGTCAGTATGTAGTTTTAAAAATTTGAAATAGGGTTGTTATGTTATTATTATCGGTTCAGATTACTTCACAACTATTGATTTGTTATAGAAGGATAGAAAAAAGAAAACATTTAAATTCTTTTAGCTTATATATATATATATATATAATTGCTATTACTTATGGGCACTCAAATGCTCATCCTTGCTTAATTTAAATGTTTTCAGCTAAGTGTGAAGAACCAGCAGGCTCATGTAGAAACAAAGGAAAAGGAAAGCTAACCAAATAAGATTTGTGGTAGTTATGTAATAGTTTGTTATTATTAAGACAAAGATATATATTATCTATCATGTTGTGTAATGAATGTTTAAAGGTCTCGTACATGGGGATTGACTCTGATGTTATGTTAATTAAGTTGATCTTTATATTATTGTTATTATTATTAATATTATTCCGTTCATAGAAATGGTATCATGAAGCACCGAGTTCGGGTTTCAAGTACCTGAATTTGGGGGCTTTATAGGTTGGTATTAGAGCCATAGGGTTAGAAACCTTAGGTGGCAAAGACCTTAGGCTATAACCTTAGAACAGAGGGAGACATTGAAAATATAAATAACTCATATAAAGTTTAAAAAGAGATGAATTGAATAAATTCATCGTTAAACAAAATAAAAGATAACTTATATAAAACTACTTTTTGTTGTGTGTATATACTATATGCTAATTAGGATAATTTATGTGTGTAGATGTCTGGTGGAAAAGGTTTGTTGTACGCTTATAACTTTAAGAAAGATCAGATCCATTCACCCGAGCAATTATCGAAGCCAATAGCTGAAATAGAGGCTCACATTGAAACCAACTCGGATGAGGTGGTTATTGTAGAAAACATAGTACCAAATCTGGAAATGGTGGAACTGACAGATAGTGATTCGGACACTAAAGTTGAAGCTGGTCCAGCAACAACGGAGGTGCAGAATCTGAGGAACAAGGCTTCTTCTCTGGAAAGGTTGTGGGAAATAGAAAAGCTATTAAATAGTCAACTGCGGCAGGTGTGACACCCCCAAATCCGGTACTTCCATTTCCACATGATTTGGTGTTCATTGTACAAGCAGCATCTATCTATCTACCCGTAAATAAATGTAAACCATGCAATAGAAATAAATAATAATAAAATCTCTCCCCTTATGGGGTTAAATCAACTGAATAATAAATAAATCACAGGTTACTCTAACCTTAAAATATCTATGCGGAAAACATAAATAAATAAGTCTTAGTAACATCAATTCTAATTACATCACATAACCACATTAATAAAATAGTCTTCAATACTTGCTAAGCTTGCCCTTTCCCTTACTAGTGGAAGGTTCGTCTGCTCTTTCGTTCTTAACTACAATGTTATTATTATGCAAGAGTGAGCACGATTGCCCATAAGTATAACAATATAACAATGAATAATAACATGCGAGAGAAATATTAACTTCTGATATAAAGCTCAACTTTTGAATCAAGAATGGATAACAAGAATCAAAAGAAATTCTGAGGGTCATAAGACCTTGAACTATGTCCTAGGTTGTCAAGTGTTTTTACTTGAAACCTTTAACAGTCATAAGACTATGGACTCTTTTTCTCGTATTTAGGGGGATCAACCCTTAGTACCATACTGTGCACAATATCTTAACGCTAAAGCGTAAATAATCCCCTATACAGGGTTGTTCATCTCAGTTTGACATTCGAGTCCGCACCAAAGGAAGTTTGGTTTGGATAATTCATTAAGGAATTCTGAAATTTAGAACGCTCATCAACTATGGACTAGTCGAATCAATAAGGGTTCGCTAGTCTAACAAGGTTTAACAGTAAACGAATATTTAACTTGAATAACATCTCAAAAGGTATACAATAGAATAATTATTGTATAACAACATCATGCTTAAAGATTAATAAACTTTAATATACAAGATAGGCTTGATCAATAATAATGAGAATTTGGTCAATATCAAAAATGACTTAATCAACTTATATAACGATAACAAGTAGGGTTAGGAAACTTGCTCAACAAAAGTTTAGGGTAAGAAACTTGCTTAACGTAAATGTAGAGTTAGAAAACTTGCTCAATGTAACAAGATAAGATTTAGAAACTTGCCTCGTGCGTAGATTACACGTTAATAAAACTTGTTCATTGATTTAAATCCAAATACCAATTACGTTCACAATACCAGTCAATAACAACGTACTAACATCATAACTTTACTCTTTGTTTAACTCAAATTCATGACTATACATAGTCAATTATTATACTTAGTGTAAAATTAAGACTTCACGAAAAATAAACTAATTATGCATTCGATCATTCAATCTACACGTAATTGTGTTTTGGACATGTTAAGAATTTATTTTAACATCTCATTATAGCTCTAACAAGTCTTTGTAATAATTAGACTAAGTTGCTATCACATTTCCATACTTGTACACTTTTAAAAACTCATTTTTGACCATTCGCTAAAGTGGTATTATGTATTTCACTTTTATACTATCTTTTGGCTAAGCTGATGGCATGCTGTGGCATGGCAGTATCATGGCCATGACGCGAGTCTCTCATGCTCGAGTTGGTGCCTTGCACATGACACTCCAGATTCTGAATTTCCAGTTCGCAAAAAACATAGAATTCAGCGAAATAAACTCTACGTGATCTTTAATTTCACCAATTTAAACATATCCACATGCTAGAATTTATATATAACCATTACCCAACATATATAGAGTGATTTTAACACATTAAAACATATGATCATAGAATTAGAGCATGAAAATTGGACTGTTCTTGATGTTCTTGAAGTTTTGAACATAAATTCTAAAATTCATCGCCATAGAATCGTTATAAGACCAAATCCAACCATTCAAATTTCATTTTGTTCATTTTATCATGTATAATCATATACAAGTGGAAATTTTGCAAAACCATTTATGTTTGACATACTAAAAACACGTATAAGGCCATATGGCCATATAACATACTCTGAAATCTTTTACAGTATAATTTCATGAAACTGAAGATATAGAAACCAATATAATATATATAAAACATGCTATGATGTTATATATTAACACATAATCACATAATTGTTACCCTTTCCAACTACAGAAACTTTATAGAAAACTTAGGCCATATTCATGAAAACTTAAAAAGATGTAAAATAGGAATTTGGGTTGGTGATAATTACCCAAAGCGTAGAATATAACTTGCAGAAGATGAATTCCCTCTCAATTCTTTACCAATCACACACTAATTACTCAAACTCTCTCTGTCACTTTCTAGACTTAGGAAAATTAATAAAGAAAAGGAAGGGGAAAGCGTATAATAAAGAAGACGTCTGACGAGTTATGGTTAGTTACCCAGTCATGGGTAACTACCCTCAACTCCCTCTAAGGCCATGTTTGGCTAGTTAGAATAGGTTTTAAAAATCATTTAATTTAATAAAGCTTTATTATATAGTTTAAGTAATGTCACATCCATTATAAAATAAATCAATGTCTTATTTAATTTATTTAAATAAAATATAATAATTTCTCAATAATTCACATAGTCACATAATTAAATTTCTCATTTAATAATAATATTAAATTATTAAATCTCTAATTAATAATTAAATTAATTAAAATAACATAGGCTTATTAAATATTTCTCTTAATTCAATAAGCTCACATAATCACATACTTGAATAATAAAATTCTCCACATTAATTTAATAAATATAACACATAATTAAATTAATCTACCACAATTTCATCAATTAATTATTTAATCTAATAATTAATTCATCAAAAAATATTTATTCAAATCCAATAAATATTAAAATTAAATTACAAAATCTCATTTGTCACATCTTTCCCTCTTAAAAGGATTCATCCCCCGTAATCACAACTCAATAATTCGTCCTGTTACATTCTCCCCCCTTACAAAGATTATGTCCCCGATATCGCTTATAACAATCTAAGTAAACAAATGAGAAAATTTTTTCATCATATTCTCTTCGAGTTCCCACGTAGCTTCTTCAGCGTTGTGGATCCTCCAAATTACCTTAACAGAAGGTATTACTTTATTTCTCAAAACTTGTTCTTTTCGGTCGACAATTCAAAATGTAGGGGTTCATATTCAATCACGTGCTTGTAATCGGGTTTGTAGGGTCGTAGGACTGAGACATGGAAAACATTGTGGACACTCTCTAGAGATGGAGGTAAGGCTACCTCATAAGCAACTTCTCCAACCCTTCTCAAAACTTCAAAGGGTCCAATGAATCTTAGGCTCAATTTCCCTTTCTTTCTGAATCTGATCTTTCCCTTCCAAGGAGAGACCTTTAAGAACACATAACTACCTGGTTCGAACTTAACATTCTTACGGTTTGGATCGACATATTTCTTCTGTCTGTCTTGGGCTGCTATTAATCTCGCTCGAATCACTTTGACTATCTTTGTTGTTTGTTGTACCAATTCTGGTCTTAGTAATTGTCTCTCGCCAACTTCATCCCAATATAGTGGAGTTCTGCACTTTCTACCATATAACGCTTCATAAGGCTGCATTCCAATACTAGCGTGGTAACTGTTGTTGTAATCAAACTCTACAAGCGGTAAATGATCATCCCAATTTCCTTTAAAATCCATTATACAAGCTCTTAACATATCTACCAATGTCTGAATTGTTCTTTCACTTTGTCCATCTATCTGCGGGTGATATGCTGTGCTCATTCGTAACTGTGTACCCATGCATTCCTGTAGCCATTTCCAGAAGTTCGACGTAAAACGCAGATCTCTATCAGAAATAATTGACACCGAACTCCGTGCCTTGAAATAATCTCTTTCACATATAACCTTGCCAACTGATCTAAGTTGAATCTAATTTTGATCGAAAGAAAGTGTGCGGATTTCGTCAATCGGTCAACAATAACTCATATCAAGGTCAGAGCCTTTTCGAGTTGTTGGTAGGCCAACCACGAAATCCATCGTAATATATTCCCATTTCCATTCAGGAATCTCTAAAGGTTGTAGCACCCCACTCGGCCTCTGATGTTCTGCTTTAACTTTCTAACATGTTAGGCACTTGGCAACACATTCTACAACCTCTCCTTTTAAATTTGGCCACCAAAAGTGTTGTCGAAGATCTTGGTACATCTTGGTGCTACCAGGGTGAATCAAATATCTTGAGTTGTGAGCCTCGCTCAAAATTTCTTCCATAATCTCTGAAACTGGCGGTACCAAAATTCTGCTCTCAAATCTTAGTAGTCCCTCACTATCTATTTTGAATCTCGGTTCAGTCCCTTCAGATATCTTCTTCTTCACTTTCTCACATTCTTCGTCCTGAAGTTGAGCCTCCTTAACTTTATTCAGTAAGGTTGTACCAGCTTGCATCTGAAATATCTTCTCGTCAATTTCCATAGGATACTTCACTTCCAATTCCAGCTTTTCCATCGCTAAAATTAGCTCCTCCTGAGCGGTCAACATCATCAATTTCTCCCGACCTTTTCTACTTAGGGCATCGGCCACCACATTTGCCTTACTCGGATGGTATAGAATCTCACAATCGTAATCCTTAATTAACTCCAACCACCTTCTTTAACGCATGTTCAAGTCTTTCTGTGTAAAAATATATTTCAGACTCTTGTGATCTGTATATATTTCACACTTCTCCCCATAGAGATAGTGCCTCCAGATCTCCAAAGAAAAAACCACTACAGCTAAATCCAAGTCATGGGTCGGATACCCTTTCTCATAATCTTTCAGTTGTCATGATGCGTACGCAATGACTCTACCATTTTGCATAAGAACACAACCAAGTCCTTTATGTGATGCATCACTATAAACCATAAAATTTCCGGTGTCATCCGGAAGAGATAAGACAGGTGCTGTACTTAACCTCTTCTTTAATTCTCGAAAACTTTCCTCACACTTCTCCGTCCAAACGAATATCACCGATTTCTTAGTCAAATTCGTCAGCGGAGTTGCGATCTTGGAAAAATCCTGAATGAATCTTCTATAATAACCTGCCAATCCAAGAAAACTTCTTACTTCTGACGGCGTCTTCGGCTGATCCCAATTAATCACAGCTTCGACTTTGGAGGGATCCACCGAAATTCCGCCTTTATCAATCACATGTCCAAGAAATTGAACTCTTTCAATCTAGAATTCACATTTCGAAAACTTAGCATACAACTTCTCTCTTCTCAATGTCTCTACTGTCAACCTCAATTGCTCTTCGTGTTCTTCCTTGGTTTTTGAATATACCAAAATGTCATCTATAAATACTACTACGAATTTTTCCAAAAACGGCTTGAACACTCCATTCATTAAGCCCATAAATACTGCAGGAGCATTCGTTAGACCAAATGACATTACCAGAAATTCGTAGTGACCGTATCGTGTTCTAAATTGCGTCTTCTAGACATCCTCTCGTCTCACCTTCAGTTGATGATAACCACTTCTCAAATCTATCTTTGAAAAATATCTTGCTCCCTTTAACTGATCAAACAAGTCATCGATTCTCGGTAATGGATACCTATTCTTAATCGTGACCTTATTCAGTTCTCTGTAGTCTATGCTTGAGTCGCATTGTTCCATCCTTCTTCTTCACAAATAAAATCGGCGCCCCCCACTGATACGCTTTGGTTGAATATACTTCTTATCCAGTAATTCTTGTAGTTGGACCATCAATTCTTTCATCTCTACCGGTGCCATTCGGTACGGTGCCTTCGATATTGGGGCCGTTCCTGGAGCTAAATCGATCACAAATTCAACTGCTCTGTCTGGAGGAAGTCCCGGCAAATCGCCCGAAAATACGTTTGCGAAATCTCTCACTACCGAAATCTCATCTATTTTCGGATTCTCTTTACGACTATCGACTATGTAAGCTAGATATCCTACACAGCCTTTCCTTAACAATCATCTGGCCTGCATCATCGTCAAACAACTCTCTTGTCTAGGCTACTTACTACCATAAAACACAACCTTTGACGGAGTCATAAGGTTAATACGCTTCTTCTGGTAGTCAATTACCGCCCCATAATTGGATAACCAATCCATACCCAAAATAACATCAAATTCTCCAAGTCGAATAGGGATAAGATCTACGTTCATGATATTACCCTTAATATCTATTCTACAGTTCTTGTGCACATACTTAACAAGGATAATTTCTCTATTCGCAATTTCTATGTTCATGGGGCATTCTAACTCGTCCTTAAACAATTCTAAGTTCTTAGCGAAGTCATCGGATATAAATGAGCAAGTAGTACCTGAATCAAATAACACATAAGCATTAACTTTATTGATCGGAATGATACCTGACACCACATCGCGAGACTATACAACGTCCTGCACTGTCATGTTGAACGTTCTGGCTGTTGGTTTATTGGTTGCAGTTGGTCCTGCAATAGTTAGAGTGCTTCCACCAGTATGTCCTCTGTTTCCTCCTAACTTGTCCCTCCCGATCCCTTCTTAGGAAAATCTCTTGCAAGATGGTCCTTTGATCCACATGTTAAGCATGCACCCTTCTTTGGGTTCGGACAGTTTGGTGCTATGTGGCTTTCCTGACCACAATTGTAGCACACTCACTTCCCCTTCAGACAAACTCCCAAATGCATTTTTCCGCAGGTTGGGTACGGTTCAATCTTCTTCTTCTGCCCTCCCTATTGACTTTTGGCCAACGAATTTCAGACCACTTCCTCTTCTGATTGTGATTACCTCCAGTGCTACTCCCACCAGTCTTGTTATTACCTTCCTTCTCACTCTTCTTCTTCTTCTTCTTCTGCTCCTGATTATACTTTGTTACTGCATCGCTTCCACCCTCAGCAAGTATGGCCTTCTCTAACACTCCCGCAAAAGTGTTCAATTGGAAAATTGACACTTTGCTATACAACCGTGGCTTCATCCCCCGCCAAATCGCTCTTGCCTTCCTCTCATCAGTGTGCACTTGGTATGTGGCAAACCTAGCCAACTCGTTAAACCTTGCCGCATAATCAGCTACTAACATATTCCCTTGTTTTAACTCTAGAAACTGAACCTCCATCTGATTTTGTGAACTAGTCAGAAAATACATCTCGAAGAACATCTCTTTGAATCTTTCCCAGGATATTACACCTTCACCTCCTCTCACTTAATTTTCCTACCACCAATAGCTGGCTTCGGACTTCAGCATAAACGTTGCATAAGTAGTCTTCTGATCTTCCCTTACCCTAGCAACATCGAACACCTTTTCCATCTCCATTACCCACGTTTGAGCTTCAATTGGGTTTATGGAACCCTTCAACTCTGGCGGTCCCACCGCCTTGAAGTCCTTAAACGAAGTATTTGGTGGAGCTTGGGGTTGATTATTAAGTGCTCTAGCTAAAAGGTTTACCAATTGCTGAACGGAGTTAGCATTGGCGTCGTTGTTATTGTTTATTGACCCTTCCTGGGCTTGTTGACGATTTTGTCTTCTAGGCGGCATATTTCTGTTAAGAATATATGCTTATTAGATCTTTACTCAATCTCTAAAACATTTAAGACTTAACTAAACATTTAATCATAACTCACTTAACACATTACTTCAAATAAACTTTGACATTTCATTTAATTCAAAAGTCTTTACATCATAAGATAGCATCACTGCTATTTACATCAACTATCCTGAGATAAAGAATCTACAGGATTTAAAAAATCAACATATTCCTTTGTTTATGAATATATCAGAATTTACATCATTAACTATCAAATAGTTTAACATAATTAAACTAATACTATCACTGTCTGTTAAGGCACTGAATAGCCTTGCTACGTTCCTCTTCCATGATGTGAGACATCGTTCTGCGATCTAGCATATATGATGGTAGATCCTCAAATTGGATTGGATACTTCCTAACTTGATCTTGGACCGCATCCATCAGATTTTGTAGTATAGAGTACGCCTCCTCAAGTTTAGACTTCTTCAGCACATGATCATCTTCTGCATGATCAAGACGGCAGTAACTCTCGCACTCCACCCTCTCCTCTCTGCTATGGCAAGCCTCTGGAGCTCTCTTTCGATCCTTCTTCAACTTTTCTATCTTTGCGGACTTGTCCTCATTCCGACCCTTCTCGTGAACCCGATCCCACTCCACATTTCCTAAACATGTGTGAAGAGTCACAATCTCTATCCTTCCATTCGCTCAATAGTAATCACGACTAACCGCCCGCTTTCGGTGGATCCCCGAACAATATCCTCGCAACTCTCTACGTTACGATCATAGAGTGCATCATACATCTCTCAGCATCAATGGAGTTCTGTGGGAACTCCTCTTCTTCCTCTTCTTCTTCCTCTTCCTCGGGATCCTCCTCTGGATCTGCCTCCTACTCATGCTCCCCGACCAAAGAATAAGATCAATGGAGATGGCTCTCTCTGCAAGTTGTTCCTCGACGATATGAATGTCTCTGGCCTCCTCTATAGGTAATCGGGGTTCCTCCTCCCAAATTTCGACTAGCTCCTCCAACATCCGACATCCCGACAACAAAATTTTAAGTTTTAGTTACTAATCCGCGCTAGCGAACACATAGATTAACACATACGTACATAAAGTCTTTTATTATCTTCAATGAATTTAGAAATTCATTTCTTAGAGCTCGATAAGAGTTTACCACTACTATGTTCTCGATCTCCTACAAGGCTATTACTTAAGGTTGTTCCCCCACCTAAGGTTCATAACCTACAGTTTTGATACCAACCTGTGACACCCCCAAATCCGGTACTTCCATTTCTACAGGATTTGGTGTTCACTGTACAAGCATCATCTATCTATTTACCCGTAAATAAATGCAAACCATGCAATAGAAATAAATAATAATAAAATCTCTCCCCTTATGGGGTTACATCAACTGAATAATAAATAAATCCCAGGTTACTCTAACCTTAAAACATCTATGCGGAAAACATAAACAAATAAGTCTTAGTAACATCAATTCTAATTACATCACATAACCACATTAATAAAATGTCTTTTCATTACTTGCTAAGCTTGCCCTTGCCCTTACTAGTGGAAGGTTTGTCTGCTCTTTCGTTCTTAATTGCAATGTTATTATTATGCAAGAGTGAGCACGATTGCCCACAAGTATAGCAATATAACAATGAATAATAACATGCGAGAGAAATAATAACTTCTGATATAAAGCTCAACTTTTTAATCAAGAATGGATAACAAGAATCAAAAGAAATTCTAAGGGTCATAAGACCTTGAACTATGTCCTAGGTTGTCAAGTGTTTTTACTTGAAACCTTTAACAGTCATAAGACTATAGACTCTTCTTCTCCTATTTAGGGGGATCGGCCCTTAGTACCATACCATGCACAATATCTTAACGCTAAAGCGTAAATTATCCCCTATACAGGGTTGTTCATCTCAGTTTGACATTCGAGTCCGCACTAAAGGAAGTTTGGTTTGGATAATTCATCAAGGAATTCTAAAATTTAGAACGCTCATCAACTATGGACTAGTCGAATCAATAAGGGTTCGCTAGTCTAACAAGGTTTAACAGTTAACGAATATTTAACTTGAATAACATCTCAAAAGGTATACAATAGAATAATTATTGTATAATAACATCATGCTTAAAGATTAATAAACTTTAATATACAAGACAGGCTTGATCAATAATAATGAGAACTTGCTCAATATTGAAAAATGAATTAATCAACTTATATAACGATAACAAGTAGGGTTAGGAAACTTGCTCAATGAAAGTTTAGGGTAAGAAACTTGCTCAACGTAAATGTAGAGTTAGAAAACTTGCTCAATGTAACAAGATAAGGTTTAGAAACTTGCCTCGTGCGTAGATTACACGTTAATAATACTCGTTCTTTGATTTAAATCCTACATACATTTACGTTCATAATACTAGTCAATAACAACGTACTAACATCATAACTTTACTCTTTGTTTAACTCGAATTCATGACTATACTTAGTCAATTATTACACTTAGTGTAAAATTAAGACTTCACGAGAAATAAACTAATTATGCATTTGATCATTCAATCCACACGTAATTCTGTTATGGACATGTTAAGAATTTATTTTAACATCTCATTATAGGTCTAAAAAGTCTTTATAATTATTAGACTAAGTTGCTATCACATTTCCATACATATACACTTTTAAAAACTCATTTTTGACCATTCTCTAAAGTGAGCGTTGCAAGCCAATTTTATACTATGTCTTCAGCATATTTAGCACATGCAGAAGTATCAAGGCTGTAGAAGTCTCAGAACTCGAGTTGCCATGCTGCACATGACACTCCAGATTCTGAATTTCTAGTTCGCGAAGAACATAGAGTTCAACGAAATAAACTCTACGTGATCATTAATTTCACCAATTTAAACATACCCACATGCTAGAATTTATACATAACCATTACCGAACATATATATAGTGATTTTAACACATTAAAACATATGATCATAGAATTAGAGCATGAAAATTGGACTGTTCTTGATGTTCTTGAAGTTTTGAACATAAATTCTAAAATTCATCGCCATAGATTCGTTATAAGACCAAATCCAACCATTCTAATTTTGTTTTGTTCATTTTATCATGCATAATCATATACAAGTGGAAATTTTGCAAAACCATTTATGTTTGACATACTAAAAACACGTATAAGGCCATATGGCCACATAACATACTCTGAAATCTTTTACTGTATAATTTCATAAAACTGAAGATATGGAAACCCATATAATATATATAAAACATGCTATGATGTTATATATTAACACATAATCACATAATTGTTACCCTTTCCAACTACAGAAACTTTACAGAAAACTTAGGCCATATTCATGAAAACTTAAAAAGGCAAAAAATAGGAATTTGGGTTGGTGATAATTACCCAAAGCGTAGAATATAACTTGCAGAAGATGAATTCCCTCTCAATTCTTTACCAATCACACACTAATTACTCAAACTCTCTTTGTCACTTTCTAGACTTAGGAAAATTAATAAAGAAAAGGAAGGGGAAAGCGTATAATAAAGAAGACGTCTGACGAGTTGTGGTCGGCTACTCAGATCCACGGGTAATCGCCTCAACTCCCTCTAAGGCCATGTTTGGCTAGTCAGAATAGGTTTTAAAAATTATTTAATTTAATAAAGCTTTATTATATAGTTTAAGTAATGTCACATCCATTATAAAATAAATCAATGTCTTATTTAATTTATTTAAATAAAATATAATAATTTCTCAATAATTCACATAGTCACATAATTAAATTTCTCATTTAATAATAATATTAAATTATTAAATCTCTAATTAATAATTAAATTAATTAAAATAACATAGGTTTATTAAATATTTCTTTTAATTCAATAAGCTCACATAATCACATACTTCGAATAATAAAAATTTTCCACATTAATTTAATAAATATAACACATATAATTAAATTAATCTACCACAATTTCATCAATTAATTATTTAATCTAATAATTAATTCATCGAAAAATATTTATTCAATCCAATAAATATTAAAATTAAATTACAAAAATCTCGGTTGTCACAGTAGGCATTAATAGAAACAATAGAGGAACATGATAAGCTTAAAATCTAAATTGATCAGATGGGAGCCTCAAGCAAGACATCGTGTGCAGTTCCGAGTAATAAGGGAAAAAGAAAGATAGAAGATCATGACTTAGAAAGACCCAATAAGAAGAAAGGGAAAATAATATGTTCTCTTTGCGGCTATGAGGGGCATACCACTCTATATTGTCCCAACTATAAACCAGGTGCATGTTTTGTTTGTGGAATGGAAGATCATCAGGAAGAGTTGTCCAAGAAAAAGGCTTAGTAAATAGGTGGTATAGGTTCTATTGTGTAGGCGTTTATAATATATTATGTGTGATAAGTATGCCCGTATAATATAATATTCTAAAACCTTTGTGTTGATCAAGGTTGTAAATCCTGACTTTTTTAGTCACAAAGGGATAGCTGATGTTTAAAGAAATATGTGCTATGATATGTAACATATTTTGAAATCGTGGAATGAATATAAATTTAAGTTTGAGTAATGAAATAAGTTTAATATCTTAAACTTATGAGACAAGGTTTAGAATGTAAGTAAATAAAGTATAATTTATGGTTTTACTTAACCAGATAATGCCGCCAAGACGACAAACTCAAAACCAAATGGCAGAAGAATCTGTCAATAATGTTGAGGGACAACAACAAGCAAACCCAATGCAACATTTTGCAAATATGGTAGCCTGAGCTATCTGACAAGGAACACCAGTAAATGTCGGAACCAAATTGATAATCACTTAGCGAATTTCAAAGATTTCAAGGATGTAAAACCGTCAGATTTCAAAGGTACAACTTACCTTGTAGAAGCCTAAACTTGGGTTAAGGAGATTGAGAAGGTGTTCGTAATAACTTGGTTAAGGGACGGAGAAGGTGTAGTTACGTGGGATAGGTTGAAGGCACTGTTTTTTCAAAAATTATTTTTCAGTTAGTATGCAGGCTAGGATGGAGGTGAAATTTCTGGAGTTGAAGCAAGGATATATGTCAGTTGCGGAATATGCTGCAAAATTCAATGAGTTGTCTAGGTTTGCTCCGCATCAAGTTGATACGGAGGCTAGGAAAGCTAGAAGGTTTGAGCTGGGATTAAAACCCTGACTCTACAACAAGGTGGCGGTGTTGCAGATCCCTACTTGCAGCACTCGTGGAGAAGGCTATTATTGCTGAGGAGGGGAGTGAGGCCATGAGCCTCTACAACAAGGAGAAGAAAAACAAGGACAAGGTTGTAGGAACTAGGAAGGTAGAAATTAATAGTGGGAATAAGAGTGAAAAGAGGAAGGTGAGCAATGCTGGAAATGTTCAAGTGAAGTAGGAAGGAGTTATGAAGCAAGCTGTACAGTGTGGAAATTGTGGAAAGAACCACTCTGGGGAATGTCTGAAGGGGATGTTCATATGCTATAAGTGTGGGCATGAGGGCCATATCTCTCCCAACTGCCCCAATCCAAGAATGAAAATTGGTTATTTAAATCTGCGGGTCGATGGAGCATATGGTGAAGGATTGCCCAAAGAGGAGAATGGAGGCAGTAAGTGTGAATACTGGCAAGGGCAGAGGGACTTTAGAGATTACGGAACCTATGTCATCTAGCAAGCCTACACTTCCCCCATGTTTTGAGCAGTTAAGAACTCATTACTAGCTTTTTCCCTGCATTGGCGCCGCGGCGCCGGGTCCCTCTTTAACACTCGCGCAGCACCACCACTCTGCATTGTCTAACTGCTGAGTCTTTCATTGCAGCACCGCCTCCCAAGGCATGGCTCGCGCTGCGGCGCCAATCCTTCATCCCTGAAAAATTTTCTAAGTCTTAAATCTAGTTTGAGACGCTTACTTCCCGCTTCCATAACTCATTCGTTATAACTCAGAACGAGGTCGTTCTAAAGCTATTCTCTTCCTTATTTTATATACTTCAATCCCCCTCGAATAGGACTTCATTCTAAATCTGTTAACTTGCTATTTGATTGGCTTAATCTTCACCCTTTTGTTTATTTTACGTTTTTAACACTCTTCGTTCGTTTTACGTTTTTAACGCTCTTCGTTCGTTCGTCCGTAATTAGGTCATCCGAACTCAGAATTCTTTCGTTCTTGAGTCCATGACTCAAGTTTTCTACGTTCTCTTACTTTCTTATGAAACCCTATATATTCGAGTTCATTTACTAACTTTCTAATTCTCGTTCACCTTTTACAAAATTTTCACCATAACTTCGTTATAGCTCAGTTTTAATCCATTCTTCATGAATGTTTCTACCGTTCCTAACCAAGAAATAAGCATCTAACTTATATTTGATGGTTTTAAACTTATCCATCAACAAAAATTATCCTAAGATGGTTTTAAATTTGTCCATCAACAATATTCTTCGTGTTCTTCGCATGTTCTTCATGTTCTTCGTTCGTTCTTCATTTTTAATCGATATTTTGGATTATGATTTCATTTTTTCTTAGAATTTGATGTTATAGAACTCCATTCCTTTCTTATTTCACCTACTCATTCATATAATCCACTCGGATCGTTCTAATTCATTACGAATCTTACACTTCCTTAAGAAATTTTGTGGTTCCGTCTTTCGGGTTTCGTTCGACAGTTTTAAAAACTGCAATTCTCGGAATCCAAATATTTTTGGATATTTCGTCTTTCCTTTACCAATTAACTTCTACGTATTCTTCGAATTTCTGAAAAACTAAAAAACACTTTTTGGTGTCAAGTGTTTTCCTTCACGTTTTCCCCTAACGTAGCTAAACGAATGAACATAACAGTACTTTTCGTCGTTTTTATTTCGTCCGATTTCTACACGTTTTTTGAGAAAAACTTTTATCATCTTACTTAACTTTTTACGATATATTATTGTCAAATCTTTCGACGGAATGTCATTTCGACATACCGAACTCTAAGAAAGGCTTAGGTTATTCAAACCTTAACCCTTAGGGTTTCGTCGGGTGAATAGTGCATATTTCGTCTTTTTCCTTGGAAATATTTTGTTCCCGAAAAAATTTTATTTTAATCTTAAAAATTCTTACTCGTTCAGTCTAGCTCGTATCTAGAATCCTCCCGACTTATAATCATCCTATGTTCTAGAACGATTAATAAATACATAGCACATAATATTATTAATAAAAATTCATTTTATTAATAACTAATTCTTTAAATCTTAAATTCTGGACAATCCGAATTTCCAGGTTGTCATACCAAAGGCAGAGAAGAATAATTATGAACAAAAAAGAAAGGTAAGCTGATTAAAGGTGAATTATGACCTTAATTAAACTTAAAGTAACATCTTAAATGATTATTAGAACCTTAAGTTCAACAATTAAAATTTAACAAAAGGTTAATTATAACAATAAAATGTTATAAAGTCGTAATGAACTTTAATTAACATAACAAATATCACTAGGTTAACCAAATTGATAGTTTTACTATAAAGAAGAAGAAGATAAGTTAATGACAATACTTATGGATTGTATAAGACCTAACATGATATACTATGTGATTATGCCATGTAGAACCTATAAAGATCCAAAGAGAAAGTGAATTAGCGTTGGACAACGCTGAACGCAAGTTTTCTAAACCCTTGTCTATACTTTATGTTGGACAAGCTTTATAATTCATATATGATATACATGAATTGATTCAACAAAGAAGTCGAAGGCATTTACTTTGGCTAGACCAAACATAGAATATTTTGTAGATTTCCTTATAATCTATCAAAATATTATTGATACTGTTATCATGTGCCAATTGTTTTGGTATGGATTCAAAGAAAGACTGAGTATGAATAAACAAATGTTTTATCCCAAATCGGCTGGCACATGAGTTTGCCAAAACTTAAATGTAAATACGTTTGATATAGTAGTGTTGTACAATATACAGTACTATAGACTGATCACCTAGATGTGCTCGTAAGAAATGTCGGACTTTTCAAAGAAAGAAATAATGAAATGCTCATTGTCTTTTGATTTATTCATAATACTTCATAACTATCGGTTTAGTTATAGAAGGTATACTCATATGATTATTTAATGTTGTTCTACTATAATTGTTATACTTGCTGAGCTAGTTATGCTCACCCTTGCTTGAACCATATGATTGTAGCTAAAAATAAATGAATCGAAAGATCTGGTAAGGACAAACTGAAGACCAAGGCGAATAAATAGTTATCCTTGTAATAGAATAGTATTACTTTTTGTATTATATTGATATTATGACAAAGAAAATATGTAATAGTTACAAAGAACCTAGGAAGGGACTTATTATTATGAAATAAATAGTAGACATATTCACTCTTTTGACATATTTTAATTGAATGTTTGTGTGAACAGTAGCAACGTGTAGCACCATTTATCGCGTCAGAAGATACCCAGATTTAGGTGCGTCACAGGTGCTACACGGTACTACAGTCTACACATACATTCAATTGAATTATATCAATAAAGTGGATAGTCTTATTATATATTATATAATAATAAGTCCCTTTCCATGTTCTTTGTAACCATTACATATGTCCTTTTTCATAGTATCAAATTACTATAAAAGTAATACTATTCTATTAAAAGGATAACTACTTATTCACCTTGGTCTTCCATTTGTCCTTACCGGATCTATCGATCCATTCATTTTTAGCTGCAATCATATGGTTCAAGCAAGGGTGAATGTGACACCCCCAAATCAGGGTACTTCATTCCCACAGGATTTGGTGTTCACTATCCAAACATTCATTTTTAACTACCCAAATTTAATAAAATTTAAGCAATAAATCTTCCCATTAAAGGGTTACATATTTAAATGCAATAAATCCCAAGTTTTCTAACCTTAAAACATTTATCAAATGCGGAAATTTAATTAATTACAACACATAATTAAAACCAAGTCTGAAAAATAAAAGTCTCAACAATTAGCAAGTCTTCAACACTTGTTCATCTTGCCTTTCCCTTTACTAGTAGTTGGCTCATTAACCTTCTCAAATTTAGCTACAATGGTTATATATATGCAAGAGTAAACAAAACAAATGCTCACTTGAAAGAATATAATAACTGGAAATGAATAAACTTAACTGAAATGAATATTATTTTCTAGTATCGGTAATCAAGAACTAATATTGAAAGTCATTCGAGTGTCACAAGACCATGAACTATGTCCCAGGTTATAAGTATTTCTACTTAAACCAATAACAGTCGTTAGACTATATGGAACTTCCTTCTCGTACTTAGGGGGATCAGCCCTTCATACCATATATTGTGCACAAACATCTTAATGCTTTAACAAAAATAATCTCCTATAATAGGGTTGTTTATCTCAATTTTAATATACAAATTCGGACCAAAGGAAGTTTTGTTTGGATAAGTTTCAAGGGTAATTTACAGTTCAACATACATCAACTAAGGATTATTTGAATTAAATGTTTAATGACAATGTAAAGGTTCAACAACAACGTATTACTGAGTAGTTATGAACCATAAATGAATATTGTTAAGCAATAAATTCATGATATAAGAATAAAGTTCAAAGCGTTGCAATGATATAATAAACCTTGTATGAACAAAATGGTAAGCTAAGGTTACAATTTCCAACGAGGAAACAAGGTTAAAAACTTTGCTCAACAAAATTCAAGAACTTGCTTGAAATAAAAGTAAGGTTTGAAAACTTGCCTTGCGTGTAAGCTAAATAGTATAACTTGATTCACAATATCCTATACACATGTCATCGTGACATAATTAGTTACCACATGATCTCAGTACATAATTAAATACCTATTTCATTTATAACTTGTAGTCTTAGGTTTAATCATGTGACACCTGTGACACCCCCAAATCCAGGTACCCCATTCCCATAGTATTTGGTGCTCACTGTCTGAAACAATTATATCTAACTACCCATAAAAAGGATAAAGACATAACTTAAATAACTTAAACAATAATCTTTCCTATTAATGGTTACATCAACTTAAATCAATCCCAGGTAATCAAACCTTAAACTATTACATAAGTCTATGGAATATGTCACAAAAATAAATTAAGTTTTATAACATTGTTTCAGTAAATAAAATAAACAAGTCTTCTTCATTTGGACATTTTCCCCTTGCCTTTACTAGAAGATGGCTCATCAAATTTCTCAACTTTAGCTGTAGTGTGAAATGCAAGAGTGAGCAAACAATTGCTCACTAATATAAAGAGTGATAATAACAATAAATTAAGAGTAAGAAATGAATACAAAATAAACAATAACTTGTTCTTTAAGACAAACTAGAGAACAAGTTTGAGGTTTATATATGAGGGTCTTTAAGACCTTGAACTATGTCCTGAGGTTATTAAGTATTTCTACTTCAACCTTTAACAATCATTAGACTATACACTCTTTCAATTTTGTACTTAGGGGGATCAACCCTTCGTACCATGTATTGTGCACAAACATCTAAACGCTAATGCGTACAAAATCCCCTATATTAGGGTTGTTCATCTCAGTTTGATTTTAGGATTTCCGCACTAAAGGAAATTTAGTTTGGAACTGGATTATCAGTGGTTCTAGAATTTTAGAACACTATTCAATTATAGATTAGTCCAATCAATAAAATTTTACTTGCTATTTGAAAGTTCAACACAACAGTATAGGATTGAACAATTATATTTATGTCAAGGATTTAATAATAACAATGTACAATTGAATAAGCATAGTACATATGAAAAGTACTACATCCAAAAGAGTTAGGAAATCTCATTAGTAACAATGAAGTTAAATAGTTCATATTTTGAATAACAAGAATGAGAGTTAGGATTGTAAAACTCGCTCAATGTAAAGAATTAGAATGCAAGAGCTTATATTAACATAAACACGATGGAATCAATAAGCTTGTTTAACTATAATATAAGATTTAGGAACTTGCGTAATAATAAATTAGAAAGCTTGCTTGACAACAAAGGGTAAACATGGTTATGAAACTTGCATTCATTATAAAGAGAATGAAATTAGGGAACTTACCTCTTGTGTAAGCTACACAAGTTTAATAAACATTCGCCAATTATCCTAAATATACCATTAGGACCACAATACCAATTAGTTAGATTAATATTCGCTTCATTATCGTATTCATTCACTTAACACGACATTGAATTCTCAATTATATTATAGTATCCAACATGGTGGTCATAGAACAACACAAATTCTAATGACATCACATTCCAAACTCTCACAACTTATTAACTCGTAACTTTTTGTTTCAACGTTGTGATTGCAATATGTTATTATGTCTTATAACATGTTTTAGGTCATTTTATAATCATCAAAATATGTTAAGTTAACATCTCCAAGCTATGCTGTTAGCAGCTCAATACTGGGTCTGACTGACCACTGGCATGGCCGCGCCATGGTTAACTTAGAATCTGCCCGCCCTTGTTTTCAGAGGTAGAAGGCTACCATGGCCGACACTCGTAATTAATTTTGCGTAATACATGACATCAAACTCTATTCTAGGCCAAAAATTCTAATTTTCCCAATTTTACAACAATTCACCAAACCCAAAAGTTACAAGTTTAGTACAACAACTCTACACATAGACATAACACTTCTAATCACCCAAACACCAAAATTTATAAGGATTTAGACCATGTTTTTGTTGTTTTCTCCATTTTTAACACATTTAGCAAATTCCATCACCAAAACCTTGTTTCTTAACAAAATTACACCATTTCAATCACGTTGTTTTCGTTTCTTGATATACTAACGCAATCTACTACCAATTTACAGATTATATCAAGGATTAAACATGAAATTTTTGACTCAAACAAGCCATTTCATATATATATAACACTGATACTTTAATTTTCTTCCAACAACCCAATTTTCATGAGTTTGATCACTAACAATTACTTATATATTATAACTAACAGGTTCACAACAAAGTTATACATACATAAACTTAATATCATAAACACAATACAACAAACTCTTAATTTCAGATAATGAAAATTAGAAAACTAAAAATTAGAATTAGGGGTAGATTATACCTTAATCCTTTGTTTTGCAAGATAATGTTAACAAAGTTCTAGTAATTCCTTCTCTGATACTCTCTTGTTTTCTTCTCTCTCAATTCTCTATGTTCTTTCTCTCTATCTCTCTATTCTTCTTCTCTGACTTTAGCCTTAGGAAAAATAATACGCATAGTTATATGGCCTTAGTCTCTCTCCCACGTATGTCAGGTAAGAAATCCCAAAAAAGTTTACGTCAGTTAGATTAAACCAAAGGCCACAAGGCCTTATTTGGCTACCCAAACTCCCCATTCTAGTTTATTTTAATAATATTTATATTATATAGTTTTACTTATCACACATTTAACTAATTTAAATAACTTACATTTATAAATATAATAATTATAATTTTTATTATAATTATACTTATGATTAATAAATTATTATATATCTAATTTAATTATTGATTAGTCTAGAACATCATTTTATTTAATTTAATTATTTTCTTAAATATTAAAAAAATCATTTAATTTAATTATTTAATTAAATTAAATCTTCAAATAATAAAATTACCATTAATCAATTTAGTTAACATATACACTCAACTTAATTGTCACACCATAATTTTATCAATTATTTATTTATCTCAATAAATAAATCAATTAAGATATTTATTTAATTCAATAAATATTTAAATTTAATTACAAAATTTCTCAATCGTTACATCATTCCCTCCTTGAAAAGATTTTGTCCCCAGAATCACTACTCAATAAATTCATTCGTCACATTCTTCCCTCCTTAAAAGGATTCTGTCCCCGGAATCGTTATATAAGATCAAGCAAATAACTGAGGATAATTTATCATCATAATATCTTCAAGTTCCCACGTAGCTTCTTTAGCATTGTGGTTTCTCCAGATTACCTTAACAGAAGGTATCACTTTATTACTTAGTACCTTCTCTTTCCTGTCGATAATTTGAACAGGGACTTCTTCATATGACAAGTCTTTCTCAAACTGTAATGACTCATATTCTATAACATGCTTATAATCAAGCTTATATGGCCTTAACACCAACATATGGAAAATATTATGAATATGTCCTAACTCCGGAGGTAAAGCTACCTCGTATGTTACTTCACCAACTCGTCATAGCACTTCAAAAGGTCCTATAAACCCAAGGCTTAATTTTCCCTTCTTACCTAACTAAATTTTCCCTTTTCAAGGAGACACTTTCAAGAAAACAAAACTACCGACATCGAATTCCTGATTTTGTCAGTGTTGATTGGCATATTTCTTCTGTTTGTCTTGTGCAAATATCAATCTTATCCGAATCACCTTGATGATCTCGACAATTTGTTGTACCAATTCTGGACCCAATAGTTGATGTTCACCCACCTCGTCCCAACATAATGGAGTTCTGAATTTTCTGCAGTATAACACTTCATAAGGAGGCCTACCAATACTTGCGTGATAACTATTATAGGCAAATTCAACCAACGGTAAATGGTCATCCCATTTCCCTTTGAAATCCATAATACATGCTCTGAGCATATCCTTCAGCGTCTGGATGGTTCTCTCACTTTGTCCGTCAGTTTGAGGATGATATGCTATGCTCATTCTCAACTGCATTCCCAACTATTCTTGTAGTCGTTTCCAAAAATTTGATGTGAAATGTGGATCTCTGTCTGACACAATGGACACCGGAACACTGTGTCTTGAAACAATTTCCTTCACGTACAGTTTTGCCAACCGATCTAGGTTAAATCTAATCTTGATTGGCAAAAAGTGTACTAACTTTGTCAATCGATTGACAATCACCCAGATGGCGTCGAAACCTTGCTGAGTTGTTAGAAGACCTACCACAAAATCCATCGTGATATGCTCCCATTTCCATTCCTGTATTTCCAATGATTGTAACAATCTGCTTGGCCTTTGATGTTCAGCTTTAACTTTCTGACACGTTAAGCATTTCACCACACTCAGCCACGTCCTTTTTCATATTTGGCCACCAGAAATGATGTCTGGGATCCTGGTACATTTTTGTACTTTTATGGTGAATCGAATATCGTGAGTTATGGGCCTCGCTTAAACTTTCCTCTTTAAGTGTCAATATGGGTGGGACCCAAATTCTCCCTTCGATTCGAAGTAACCCTTCCAAATCAACTTTAAATCTGTCTTCCTCACCTTTAGACACTTTTTGTCTTATCTTTTCACAATTTTAATCCTGAAGTTGTGCGTTCTTCACTTTATCTACCAACATTAAACTATTTCCCATCTGGAATAATTTTTCATCTATTTCTGTCGGATACTTAATTTCCAACTCCATCTTTGCCATTTCTGACACTAGCTTCTCTTGAACAGTCAACATCATTAATTTCTCTCGACCCTTTCTACTTAAAGCATCAACAACAAAATTCGCCTTTCCATGATGATAGAAAATCTCGTAGTCATAATATTTAATTAACTCTAACCATTTTCTCTGTTGCATATTCAAATCTTTCTATGTAAAGATATACTTCAGACTTTTATGGTCAGTATATATCTCACACCTCTCTCCATAAAGATAATCTCTCCAAATTTTTAGGGCAAATACCACCATAACCAACTCCAAGTCATGAGTCGGATACCCTTTCTCATAATCTTTTAATTGACGTGATGCATACGCAATAACTCTGCCATTCTGCATAAGCACACAACCTAGTCCTTTATACGATGCGTCACTATACACCACAAAATTGCATGTATCATCAAGCAATGATAACACTGGTGCTGAACTCAATCTCTTCTTTAATTCTTGAAAACTTTCCTCACACTTGTCCGTCCAAACAAACTTAACTTCTTCCCTAGTTAAATTCGTCAACGGAGTTGCAATCTTGAAAAGTCTTGAATAAAACTCTTATAGTAATCTGCCAATCCCAAGAAACTTCTTACTTCTGACAGTGTCTTTGGCTGATCCTAGTTTATTAAAGCTTCCACCGAAATTATGTCCTTATCAATAACGTGCCCGAGAAACTGTACACGTTCCATCCAAAACTCACATTTTGAAAATTTAGCGTAGAACTTCTCTTTACTCAATGTCTCCAACGTCACTCTTAAGTGTTCAACATGTTCCTCTTTGGTCTTGGAATATACCAATATATCATAAATAAACACCACCACAAATGTATCTAAGAATGGTTTAAACACCATGTTTATCAAATCCATGAATGCTGCAGGTGCATTGGTTAAACCAAATAACATAACTAGAAACTCGTAATGACCATACCAAGTTTTGAACGCTGTCTTTGGTACATCTTCTGGCCTCACCTTCAGCTGATGATAACCACTCCTCAAGTCTATATTTGAGAAATACCTCACTCCTTTTAGTTGATCGATCAGGTCATCGATTCTCGATAACGGATACTTATTTTTAATTGTGACCTTATTCAATTCTCGGTAATCAATCCAGAGCCACATCGATCCATCTTTCTTCTTAACAAACAACACCAGTGCTCCTCATGACGATACACTCAGCTGAATATACTTCTTGTCAAATAATTCTTGTAATTGAACCATCAACTCTTTCATCTCTACTAGGGCCATTCTGTATGGGGCTTTAGATATCAGGGCCGTTCTTGGCACTAAATCAATCACGAATTTAATTTCTCGATCTGGTGGTAGTCCAGCAAAATCGTTAAGAAATACATCTGCAAAATCTCTAATGATCGGTATCTCTTCTAGCATCACATTTTTCTTCTGTGTGTCTACTATGTAGGCTAAGTATGCTACCCATCCTTGTCGCAGTAACTTCTTGGCTTGCATCACTGTCAGACAACTTTCTTGTCGAAGTGACTTGCTGCCATAGAACACAACCTTTAACGAAGTCATAAGGTTAACACACTTCTTTTTTGGCAATCAATTACTGCCCTATAATTGAATAATCAATCCATTCCCAGTATAACATCAAACTCCCCAAGTTTAATTAGTATCAAATCTACCATCATCTCATGACCCTTTATAACCACTCTACAATTCTTATATATAAACCTAAGAGGAATAACTTCCCTATTCATAATTTTTATGGTTAAAGGGAAATCTAATTCTTCCTGAGGCAAATCTATGTTCTGAGAAAATTCATCGGAAATAAATGAACAAGTACCACCCGAATAAAATAGCACATAAGCATTAATACAATTAATCAGAATGATACCTAACACCACATCCTTTGACTGCCCAACATCTTGCACGGTTATGTTAAAAGTCCTCGCAGTAGGGTGGCTTGATTGCGCTGGTCCAGTGATAGTTAATGTACCACCACCGTTGTTTCCCTTTCCTCTACATGTACTTCCAGCTGTCTTTTTAGGGCAATCACAAGCTATGTGATCCTTCGAACCGCGGGTGAAACATGTTTCTTTGGGCTAAAATAGTTTGGTGCAATGTGACCCTCCTGACCACAATTGAAACACACCCTCTTACCCTTCAAACACACCCCAATGTGGTTCTTTTCGCAAATAGCACAAGCTTTAAACTTTTTCTTTTGTTGACTTCCTTGTTGTCCTCTCGCACTTAAATTTTTATTCTACTTTCTTTTCTGGTTGTTACTTCCACTAGTACTTCCACCAGTCTTATTTTCATTCTCAATCTTCCTCTTCTTTTGTTCTTGGTTATACTTGGTTAAGGCATCGCTTCCACCTTCCGTGAAAATTGCCTTTTCCAACACTACCACAAACGTGTTCAGCTGAAACATCAAAACATTGCTATACAGCAAGGGCTCAAATCCTTGTTCGAACCTTCTTACCTTATGCTCCTCGGTATTGACTTGGTATGGAACAAACCTTGCCAGCTCATTAAACTTTGTAGCATACTCTAACATAGTCATGGTTCTTGCTTCAATTCTAAGAATTAAACTTCAATCTGATTTCGAGAGCTCGTCGGAAAGTATATCTCGAAAAACATCTCTTTAAACCTATCCCATGCTATTATTCCCTGTCCCCCACGAACCTTATTTGTCTGCCACCAATAACTTGCTTCAGACTTCAACATGAATTTGGCAAATGCGGTTTTCTGATCCTCATTGACTCTGGCGACGTCGAACACCTTCTCCATTTCCATGATCCAGGTTTGGGTTTCAACTGAATTTATAGACCCTTGAAACTCTGGTGGTCCAACTATTTTGAAGTCCTTGAATGTCGTGCCTTGAGCTTGCGGTTTATTCGCAAGTGCTCTCGTTAACAAAGTCACCAACTACTGAACCGGGTTAGCGTTGGCGTCATTATTATTGTTAGTAGACTTCTCAGGAGGTTGTTGTTGACGTGGTTGTCTTCTTCTAGGAGGCATTTTCTTTTAAAATATACGCTTATTAGTTCATTGCTCAATTTCTTGAATATTTAAAGTTTAACTTAATTCTAAGATTAAAGCTATTGTAACGCCCCCAAATTCAGATACCTGAAACCCGAACTCAGTACATTACGATACAATTTCTATGAGTGGAAATAATAATATTATCATAAATATCTAACTTAATTTACATATCAGAGTTTTTTAAATCCCAGGTACGCGACCTTAAAACATTTCATTACATGATAGATAATAAATATAATCATTGTAAGACCCCGAAATTTTTTTAAATAAAAAAGAATTTCCTTTATTTATTATTTTGAAATAGTAAGGGTGGATTTGATTAATGTGGTTAGTTATGGGTAAAATGCGCAAATATTTCAAAATAAGCAAGTGGTTATAAAATATTCATTGTTGTCGGGGAATATTCGTTTGGTCGTGGAATATTCGTACTGTCGGGGAATATTCGTACGACGGCGCAGCCATGTGTGGGCCCCATAACGGATAACTGTCGGATGAAGAAAACGACAAAGTTTGGGTGGTTATAAATAACTACGTAGTTATTACTGAGTTAAGACCTTGGAATACCCGGTGGTTAAAATACGATGTCTGGCGTGGTTGCATAATGAGCACCACCAGTATTACACAGATGATTGTTGAATTATTGATCCTTACGTAAGATGGCACTACTCGATAATTATGTTACGTGAATTACTTATCAAAGATTTTATTTTATTGATTCAATAATTCACGCATTGGTATTTTATATTATTCTTTGCTTTGAATAATTGTCAACGCACATGATTTCCCATTATCGGATCAATAATTCATATTATTTGAATAATATTATTAGATAACATTATTGGCAATGTCTAGAAAGTTCGCTCAAGGAGAGGTTTGGTCACCTAATTGCGCCACCAAGATGGAGAGATCCTTATTGAAAGCCCCTCTTTCTCGAGCGGCTACTGTTGTCATAATTGTGATTACGTAATATTATTTGTGAATAATTAATTATTGATTCATATGATAAAGAAATATTTATTTTATATGAATATAAATGATGGATTTATTTATGTGGTTATTAATGAAGGAATTAATGTTGAGGTGTTTTATCGATTTTTTATCTGATTGAGGTATTAAAAATCAAATCGGGGTTTTGAGATATATTATGGGGTTATAATTTTTAATCCGACCAGTTGGATTGTGGTAATTTTTGGGTATGTTATACATACATAAGTTGAGTATATGTCCACAAATTTTGAACCGTTAAAATGCACGAATGATTTGTTGTGAATTTTAAGAGGTGTCGGATTCGTAAATTAGGTTTATAATTGATTTTGGTGGAAAATTCTAAAATTGAGTGGGCCCCACTTGTGGTTGGTGAAAAATGTGCTGAATTTTATTTCAAATGTGGTGGGTGGCAATAGTAGCGGTAAAGCCATCGGTGCTTGGTCAAGTGCCTTGGTGTCTTAACATTTTCCTATAAATAGAGGGCTAAGTTAGAATTGAAAATCACACCGTAAACAAAGTTTTCTCTTTTTTCTCTCTATATTATTGAGCGTATTTTGTGAGTATTTAGATACTTTGAGAGTTCTTTGTTAGAAAGATAAGTTTCATTCAAATCACTTCCTTTGACCCTTTCCTTCCGGTCTTGATTCTTTGAGGTAAGGGATATTATTTTTTTTCGTAATGATATTATTTCTTCAATATCATTATCTTTAAATGTTGATCTGAAGTTTTATCAAATTTGGAACTTTTTCATGTCCTGGGGTTACTATTCATGAGTTACTATTCACGAGTTACTATTCATGAGTTACTATTCACGAAGTTACTATTCACGAGTACTATTCATGAAGCGTGAAAATGTTTTTTTGTGGAATTTCTATCTTTTGGTGTCGAGAGTTACTATTCACGATACTCTGGCACTATTCACGATATCTGACACTATTCAATTGAAAAATAAAATTTCTTCTTTTCGTCCAAAATATCTATTCGGATACTAGCTTTGATTGTATCCATGTTTTGATCATTCTTGAATTTTACACCACTATGATTATTTTTTGAGGTATTGTTGGACATGGATAAAACAAAGTACTAATCATTAATCCTTAATCCTTGTCATTTTGTTTCAATTGGATTCGTTCTTTAAAAATATTTTCATCATCCTCGATCTTAAATGATGATATTATTGAATATCTTTGGCTGTAGTGCAGAGATGAATGATTTCTGAAGAATATCTTTGGCACAGTAGTGCAAAGATGAGCGGTGTTTAAATGAACACGACCGATCGATGAATATCTTTGGCCTTTAGTGCAAAGATGAACAGTGTTGAGATGAGTATGACTGATTGATGAATATCTTTGGCTCAGTAGTGCAAAGATGAATATTTGATTTGAGATGAATATTGATTGATGTTACGAGGATAAAATATTGATGATGGATCGTTAAATTCATAGATTATAGTAGATTTCATTCTCTACGTAACTCTTCATGAATTATTATTTCATTTCTTGAATATTGATCCGAAACTTGTTGTCTATTGTATTCATCGATTTTTCCTCGTTGGAGACTAACGATAATTTGTTGTATATTATCTTAGTCATAATATTCTTTACTTGGGCTAGTTGAGCTCACCCTTTTCCTTGTTGTTCCATTTTTCTTCTCGTGAGGCGAGAATGTAGCGAGTACTAGTCGGGGTATGGAATGAAGGTTCTAGAGAGAGTTGTTTAGTAGTCCTCACCATTTTGTAAAATAATGTATCAATAAATGTGATGAGGATTTACTTGAGTATAGATATTGTCTAGAAGATAATATTTGTATTTAAACTCATAAAGATATATTGTCGTATTTCACTTTTACATTTGTATTATTGAAGTTGTAGTTTGCTTCTTGTACTCATGTATTTGGCGACTTCGTAATGGGTGTTGTGTATACCTATTTTGGGGGCGTCATGATTGGTATCGAGCTTAGGGATATGATCTCCAAGCGGAGATCGGGAATAGAACTAGGAGGGAGAGATGAGTAAATCCTTCATTAGTGTGTCCTACCTAAGCTTATTTGTTAGTTGGTCAAGATATATAGGGTATTTATGTGATTTGTTAATTTATTTAATTAACCCTTGTTTTATGACAAAGAATTGAGAATGTCGAATTGAGAATATTAATAGTGGTGTAAATGAGGCAAGTGGAGATGCCTGCGTACTTAACAACGAGGAGAACGTGCAACAGTCGTGGCAATGTACCTCCTGTGAATAACACCAATTGAAGCGTATGATGAGCGAGGGGATGTTTAGAAGTTTTTTGCAGTTCATGCAAAATCGCATTTAGGAGACTCGTGTTCAAAATACGGGAGGAGATGATAGCAATTCACGGGTGGTCAAATGAAGAAGTTCAAAGAGTTGGGACCACGAATTTAAGGAAAGCCCGATCCGATCATAATGGGAAACATGGGTCAAACAAATTACCAAGATATTCGATGTCTTGGGATGCACGGAGGAAACGAAGGTTCCATTCGCTACCTTTATGTTCCGTGGCGGCGGCAGATTCATTGGTGGGAATCATGAAGCGTACCCATTCACCGCACTCGGCATGTCATGGGGAGACGTTTGAAATAGCCTCAATGACAAGTACTTCCACGAAAGTATTCGTCATATGAAGGAAGTGGAGTTTATTAGATTGGGCGAGAATAACATGATTTGTCCCGATGAGGCGAAGTTCGCGGAGTTATCCGTGTTTGCACCTCATTTGGTGGAGAATGAGGAACGTATGGCCGGATGTTTCGAGAGGTTTGAAACCGGCGATACGTCGGTATCTCATTTCTCATAAATTTTCTCTCTATTCAGATGTTGTAAACAGGCTCGATTGTTAGGCGAGATAACAAGTACGTTCAACCGAGGGACCATAACCAGGATCATACCAAAGATAGCGATCATCGAATAACGATAACCAAAGGAGAAAGAAGAATACGGACAAAAGCGAACCACTCGGTGGTAATCGTGGCCATGAAAATAGAAGAAGCGAGTTGGGAGGAGATTTTAAAAAGAGGAGATTCAACAACGACCATGTGAAGACGTCAAGCCAATGGGCAATCGGTTCCAAGGAGGAGAAAGACCATCGATTCGTATGTTACAAATCTGAAAGAGGGACATATCATTGGCCCCCTAGCCAGCTTAAGGTATGCTATAATTGTGGAAAAGAAGGACATATCGCTTCGAGATTATACGATATCGAAACCTAGTGCGTGGTGCGAACTCAAAAGGATGTCCCGAAAAAGTCAAAGTCAACGATTCTGGAAGAGCGTTTGTCGTGACCGGTCAAAATCGAGGAACCCGAACGAAGTTAGCACGGTTAGTTAATTATAAATTCTTCATGAGTATATACCTTACTAGATCACCTGTTCGCCCATTCTTTTATCTCTCTTGCTTACGCTCAACGTTTGAACTTGACTACGGAGAAATTAGACTTTGACCTATTTATGGAGAATCAGCTTAGGAGAAACTTTCATTACATCCGTGTTTAAAAATCTTGTTTGATTCAAGTTGGCACCATTACCTTTACCCGTTGACCTTATCTCTTTAAAGATACTTGCTTTTGGGGATTGATTGGTTAACTACTCATCATGCCAAAATTGATTGCTTTTGTAAGGTTGTTAGTTTTTCATATTCCTAAGCAACTTTGTTATTGAACTCAAGCGATCAAACCATTGTAGTCAAACATTTTCATATCAATCCATGAAGTCATTCGTTTATTACGGATGTCAAGTTTTCTTAGTCCATGTTATGGATTTGAATAAAGACACGTCGATTTGAATAATATTCTTGTTGTTATTGATTTTTCTGACGTATTTCTGAAGAATTTATTGGCTTACTCCCAAAGATCGATATTAAATTTTGTATCGACTTTGAACCCGGATAAAACTCATTTCTAAAATCTCATATCGAATGGCTCTATTGAACTTCGTGAGTTAAAAATTCAACTATAGAATTTGGTACATGAGCCTTTATCTTGTGACTTCCTTTGTGGAATTCACCTAAGCCGAACTCTCTCGTAGGGGGTCGTCATATAAATGCGATAGTAAAGCGATAGGTGTCATTGTGGACGTCTTTATCAAGATTGGGATATGAGTCACGATTGAGAGCAACCTAAGTCGATGAATCTAAATCGTAGCTTTCAGGTTTAGTTGGTTATTATCGGAGATTCGTTGAAGGATATTCTCGAATCGCTATTCCATTAAC
Source organism: Panax quinquefolius (assembly GCA_020205615.1). Taxonomy (NCBI): domain Eukaryota; kingdom Viridiplantae; phylum Streptophyta; class Magnoliopsida; order Apiales; family Araliaceae; genus Panax; species Panax quinquefolius. The sequence goes on along the minus strand of JAINUW010000305.1, from coordinate 85,173 downwards.
GTAGGTGACTCCATAGAGATACAAAATTCAAATGGAGCAAGGAATGTGGGAAGAGCTTGAAGAACTCGAGAGGAGACTCATTTCAAAGATATGTTACGACCATGCCATCCCGGAAAAGTGAACGTGGTAGGCGGCGTGTTGAGTAGAAGATCGTATACAAGCATCTGAGTACAATATTGTCAAAGACTCATTTCAGTATAATATACAAATAATAGAGATGGAGATGAAAACTCTAGGTACCCACGTTGATGATATACGAGTACGCGATGATATACGAGTATAATCGACTTTAATCGATAAAGTTAAAGTCGTTCTGAAGCTACACACGGGTGATGAATTTGAAGAAGGAGGTGCAAGAAGTTGTTATTTTAAAAGCGAGAATTGGTGAGGTGAGGAAAGCTCAAACCTTCGATTTATTAATCCATTTGAAATTCTCGATCGAATAGGAACTGTGGCCTATAGACTCGTTTTACCGCCAAGTATGACGCGTGTTCATAACGTTTTTCACGTGTCGATGTTACGTAAATATGTGATCGACCCAAACACGCTATTGAGTTAGAACCAGGACGAGATAGCCAAGACTTAACGTCATTTGGGAGGTACCACAAGATTTTGTAGAGGAAAGAACATGACCTATGTCTTTGAGGTTATACCATAAGTTAAAATTTTGTGGAGAAACCATGCTTATTGAGGAAATGACACGGGAGTTGGAAACGAAAATGAAAGCGGTATCTTTACCTTTTCGAAACACCGAGTACGTCACGTCAATTTCGAGGTGGACGAAATTTCATAAGGAAGGAGGTTGTAAGACCGAAAATTTTTTAAATAAAAAGAATTTCCTTTATTTATTATTTTGAAATAGTAAGGGTGGATTTGATTAATGTGGTTAGTTATGGGTAAAATGCGCAAATATTTCAAAATAAGCAAGTGGTTATAAAATATTCATTATTGTTTGAATATTCGTTTGGTCGTGGAATATTAAGATGCTGTCGGGAATATTCGTAATGCACAAGCAGCCAGACCATGTGGGGCCCCATAACGGATAACCGTCGGATGAAGAAAACGATAAAGTTTGGGTGGTTATAAATAACGTAGTAGTTATTACATTAAGATCATTGGAATACCCGGTGGTTAAAATACGATGTCTGCGTGGTTGCACACAAGAAACACCAGATTGCACGATGATTGTTGAATTATCGATCCTTACGTAAGATGGCACTACTCAATAATTGTTACAATAATTTATTGCTCGAATTTTATTTTATTGATTCAATAATTCTTTGCATTGGTATTTTATATTATTCATTGCTTTTCAATAATTGTCACCGCAAGATTTCCCATTATCGGATCAATAATTCATATTATTTGAATAATATTATTAGATAACATTATTGGCAATGTCTAGAAAGTTACATCTAAGGAGAGGTTTGGTCACCTAATTGCGCCAATGAGGAGAGATCCTTATTGAAAGCCCCCTCTTCCTGAACTACGGCACATTATAATAATTGTGATTCCTAATATTATTTGTGAATAATTAATTATTGATTCATATGATAAAGAAATATTTATTTTATATGAATATAAATGATGGATTTATTTATGTGGTTATTAATGAAGGAATTAATGTTGAGGTGTTTTATCGATATTTTATCTGGATTGGAGGTATTAAAATCAAATCGTGGGTTTTTGAGATATATTGGGGGTTATAATTTTAATCCGACTGTTGGATTGTGGTAATTTTTGGGTATGTTATACATACATAAGTTGAGTATATGTCCACAAATTTTGAACCGTTAAAAATGCACGAATGATTTGTTGTGAATTTTAAGAGGTGTCTGATTCGAAATTAGGTTTATAATTGATTTTGGTGGAAAATTCTAGAATTGAGTGGGCCCCACTTGTGGTTGGTGAAAAAATGTGCTGAATTTTATTTCAAATGTGGTGGGTGGCAATAGTAGCGTAAAGCCATCGTGTAAAGCAGTCAAGTCTCGCTTTGCGTCTTAACATTTTCCTATAAATAGAGGGGCTAAGTTAAATTGAAAATCACACCGTAAACAAAGTTTCTCTCTTTTCTCTATATTATTGAGCGTATTTTGTGAGTATTTAGATACTTTGAGAGTTCTTGCTCAAAGATAAGTTTCATTCAAAGATCACTTCCGACCTTTCCTTCCAAGCAATCGATTCTTTGAGGTAAGGATATTATTTTTTTTCGTAATGATATTATTTCTTCAATATCATTATGTTTGAAATGTTGATCCAAGTTTTTATCAAATTTGGAACTTTTTCATATGGGGTTACTATTCATGAGTTACTATTCACGAAGTTACTATTCATGAGTTACTATTCACGAAGTTACTATTCACGAGTACTATTCATTAAGCGTGAAAATGTTTTTTTGTGGAATTTCTATCTTTTGGTGTCTGAGTTACTATTCACGATATACTAAGACTATTCACGTGATACCTGACTATTCACCGAAAAATAAAATTTCTTCTTTTCGTCTAAAATATCTATTCGGATACTAGCTTTGATTGTATCCATGTTTTGATCATTCTTGAATTTTACACCACTATGATTATTTTTGAGGTATTGTTGGACATGGATAAAACAAAGTACCTAATCATTAATCCTTAATCCTTGTCATTTTGTTTCCTTTGGATTCGTTCTTTAAAATATTTTCATCATCCTCGGTCTTAAATGATGATATTATTGAATATCTTTGGCTCAGTAGTGCAAAGATGAATGATTTCTGAAGAATATCTTTGGCTCAGGTGCAAAAAGATGAGCGAGTGTTTAAATGAACATGACTGATCGATGATGAATATCTTTGGCCTTTAGTGCAAAGATGAACAGTGTTGAGATGAGCATGACCGATTGATGAATATCTTTGGCTCAGTAGTGCAAAGATGAATATTTGATTTGAGATGAATATTGATTGATGTTACAGGATAAAATATTGATGATGGATCGTTAAATTCATAGATTATAGTAGATTTCATTCTCTACGTAACTCTTCTATGAATTATTATTTCCGCCGCGAATATTGATCCGAAACTTGTTGTCTATCAGTATTCTATCGATTTTCCTGTTGGAGACTAACGATAATTTGTTGTATATTATCTTAGTCATAATATTCTTTATTGGGCTAGTTGAGCTCACCCTTTTCCTTGTTGTTCCATTTTTCTTCTCGTGAGGCGAGAATGTAGCGAGTACTAGTCGAGGTATGGAATGAAGGTTCTAGAGAGTTGTTTAGTAGTCCTCACCATTTTGTAAAATAATGTATCAATAAATGTGATGAGGATTTACTTGAGTATAGATATTGTCTAGAAGATAATATTTGTATTTAAACTCATCAAAGATATATATGTCGATTTTCACACGACATTTGTATTATTGAAGTTGTAGTTTGCTTCTTGTACCATGTATTTGGCGACTCAGAATGGGTGTTGTGTATACCTATTTTGGGGGCGTCACAATCATCTTATTTAAGTGTAGCTATTACATCAGATAACACAAACTTTTTCGGGTAGCTTTCCTTTCCTTTTGTTCTTGGCAGAGCCCTCTAGCCGATCATACTTAACTGAAAACATTTAAATTAAACAAGGATGAACATTTGAGTGCCTAACAAGTAATAACAATTATAAATATTAGCTGAAAGGATTAAATATTTTCTTTGTACTACCCTTCTACAACAAATCAAAAGTTGTGAAGTAATCTGAACTGATAATAAAGAATAACAACTTTCTATCTAATTTTTGAAACTACTTACTGATTATAAATAGGGTTAAGGTGACATACTATAAACATTTTTTTTCATTTTCGCTAAGGTTTAGCAGAACTTCATCCACAAACCGTCATAACTTACGGACACGAGGGTGATCTGCCCAATGTGCCTTGTATTGATCAATACTACATGCAAGAATGATATTATCGTTCACTCTGTCTGCCTTGGGTGCATAAAAGTTTTTCCATGTTCGCGATGTTCATACATAGTCGGGAATCCAAATCAAAATAATTTGATTGGATACAAAAAAGATTTATCATATTCAACGATATTTCTAAATATGTGTCTAGCTGATCAAATAGTGATCAAATATATATAGATATATATATATATATATATATATATATATATATCAACATGTGATTACATACAATGATTATCCAAGTGGGGACACTTGAATAACCATATTTAGAAATTAACAAACAGAATGTATATATCTGAATTACCATATAGTACCATGTTGATAATCAATGATCGGATATAACATATATAATAATAGGGTTAATAATCTAGTACAATAATAATATAATTCTGAAACTCTCTTACTTCTGTCCATTGCATAAAGAAAATGCAAAGGTAGGATACTTGCCTAATCTGTTGCTTACAATACGCAACTTAGTTTTATCTTTTATATTATGACCTATCATTAATAAGATCATTCTATCGATTAGAATCACATATCATAGCATATAGTATTGCTTATTGCAGTCAGCACATAACCTAATCACATTGTCATACATATTCAACAGTCATTAAATCACATACAAACACTTATACAGTCAAACTATATAGGTTCGGATCAATTTCGATAACATTTCGGTGTACCGACGACTTTATCTGAAAATTATTGAGTCTAAGACTCTATCCAGTAGTTCAATAACTATAATTATCAGTCATATTATTTTTCATAGCCTTATAATAATTTTCAAATATTTATTATAATTTATCATGAATTTTCAAACACCAGAATCATTATAAAATGATTTAAATATCAAAGAATTTTATTATCATTAATATTTAATTGATATTAAACTATTAATGAAACCCTTGCCAAATTATTAAAGTTATTTATAATAACTTAGAATTTTTTAAAAGTATTAACATTATCCTTAAATGATTTTTAAAACATTTAAAATCATTTTTAAGTAATTACCATTAAAATTAAAATATTAATGTACTATTCCTCAAAATATTAAAAGTCATTAAGTATAACATAAAAATATTTTTAATTCATTTATATCCTTTTTAAATGATTTTAAATAAATAAAATCATTTCTTTAAATTATTTAATATAATTATTAAATAAATCCAATATCATTTAATATTAAATTAATAACATTAATATTAAATTATTAATGAAATTATCCTTTAAATATTAAAAGTTATATTTTATAACCTAAAATATCTTTAAACACTTTATTTTCATTTAAAATAATTTTATAATATTAAAATCATTTTAAACTAATTTATTTAATATAATTATTAAATAACACTAACATCATTAATATTAAAATTTTAATATTTTTCATGAAAAAATATCATAAGTTATATTTTATAACTTAAAATATTTTTATAACCTTTAAATCATTATTATATAATTTTTAAATAATTAATTCTATTTTTTCATAATTTATTTAATAAATTTATTAAATAACTTAAATATCATTAATTTTATTTAATTAAATAAATTCATCACAAAATATTAAAAATAACTAAAAATATTTTCTTATAACATAATATAACTTTAAATGATTTTTCAAGTATTAAAATCATTGTTAAGTAATTTATTTAATATCATAATTAAATAAATTAAATACCATTAATATTCCAAAAATAATAAATATTAATGAAATATATTCAAAATAATTAAAAACCTATTTTTAGACTTTAAAATAATTTTTAATAATTTATTATGTATTTTTAATAATTAAAAACTAATTTTCTATAATTATTTAATAAAAATAATAATTTCCATAAATAAACTGTCGTTAAAGGGCACTATAGCGACGAAATTGTCGCTATAGGTGTTCTTGAGTGTTCATTAGTAAACCCAGATCTTCAAACTCAGTGTACAAGGTATGTTGTTTAATTAGAATTTGATCTATGTTCCTTGTTGTTTCTGGGCTGTTTAATGGGATAATGTTGTAGTACTGATGTAGTACTACAACCCTAAACAAGTTTCATGGCAAAAACATATCAAATCATCAAGATCTAAGTTACAGAAAAGTCTGACAAGGTTGTTCTTCGTTTTCTGGGCTTTCCAGAAAATGAAGAACATCTAAGGGTGATATATTTAGATCCTTATAACTTGCACTCTAGTTCTAGTTTGTAAGATCTAATGGTTTCATACTTGTAGAATGCATGCCCAGGTACAATAACATATCAACGTATCATGTCAGAAACCTTGTTCATCGACTCTCTGGGTTTTCCAGAAATACATCAAAACAGACGGTCAACTATTGTTTGACCTTGATTATATTTCACTCTGGTTATTATCTAAGTGATCTAATGACTTGATTGTGTAGTACTCATGTCAGACTACAACATCAAAACAACAATATGGACAAACAAAGCAAACAACAACAAGATCTAAGGCTTAGAAAAACGTTGTCAGATTTTTTGGGCAAATCTAGGCTGCCTAGAAACAATTTCATGTGATCACTAAATGCACTTTGACCTTTAATAACTTTCAATCTATACATGATATGGGCTTGATTTAAGTTCCAGATCAAAGCCTATATAGCATAGAACAGATTAATAACATAAAACACAACAAACAACTAACATACAAAAATCTATGTGCCCTGACATTTGACTGTCAGACCATAATTTCTAATTTTTCCAGAATTCTAAAAACATCGATTTCGAGCATCTATGTGTTATGGATCTGAGTTATAACAACCCAAATCACTAAATGACACCTTCTAACATAACTTTAAACAATAAACAACAACAAATAACATGAGTCACATAAATATCTAAGTTTAGGGTTTTTATACCTTTCTATGAACCAAATCTTGATCTAATGCTTCTGATATGCTACAAGTGTTAGTGGGGCTTGATTAGTGACTGGTCTAGCAAGAAAATTTCGGATGTTTGAAGTTGAGAGGGTTTTGGTTGAGTGATGTGATCAAATAAGGCTTTAATATAACATTCTCTCTCTCATAATCTATATATAGTACTTGAATCTAGTGTACTTGTGATGCAAGATGGTTGAGATTGAATGATTAAAGCTTACTTCTAGACCACATGGCTAGCTAGAGTTGGTCACCAACTCCTTACTAGGGTTAGATGTGACGCCCCCAAAATAGGTATACATCACCCATCTTGAGTCGCCAAATACATGGTACAAAATTCAAATACAACTTAATAATACAGCTGTCGTGTAAAATACGACAAAACATAAACTGAGAGTTTAATAAGAATACTGTCATCTACACAATATCCACACTCAAAAGAGTCCTCTTTACATTTATTTTCACACTATTTAACAGAATAGTGAGGACTACTAATACTATCATCTGGACCATCACTCCGTTCCCCGACTAGTCCCGGCTACGTTCTCATTTTTTGAAGAGAATAGTGAAAGAAAGGGTGAGCTCAACTAGCCTAGTAAGAAATATTATAACTAAGATAATGCAGAATAAATTATCATTAGCCTTCAACAACATTAAACTGATAAAATATAAAAAACATAAAGTTTAACTGCTGCGGAACAAGCAATCCATTAAAAGAGTCAAGTAGAGAATAAAATCTACTATCTATTATGATTTAAAAGGTTTTTCATCACTTTTATCGCTGAGACTCAGCTTAATAAATAATCCAAATCATCCCTGCACTACGGCCAAGGATATTCATTAGTATCACAACAACAAATTATCCATGCACTACGACCAAGGATATTCGTGTATTCATCAATGGTCATGATCATGCCAACAACTGTCCATCAATGCACTACGGGCCAATGAGGACTTTTTCCACATCATTTGTAACATTACGGTCATGATTACACCGAATAATCCCTGGTCATAATCATACCAAGTCCATCCATGCACTACAGGTCATAGATGACTTTCAACATAATATAAACATGAGGATGATGACAATGATATAAGGATTCAATAAAACAAGTTCAAGAATTAATTTATCCAGGAACTAATAACGTCCAAATTTACAACATGATACTTCTTTGTAGAGTAAAACTCAAGAATGCTCAGAAGAATATTTCCATGAAAAGATACTAGATGTAGCGCAAATATCAAGGATATTCCACTAATTTCATGGAGTATAGAAGTCAAAACTTTAACCAACTGAGTATAATAAAGAATGGGATAACAAAAGAAATCACCAGGCATGCGATAGACCGCATACAGATGTTTATTCCAATGAATAATAACAAATCGAAACCAAAGTCACGCATAAATGCACAGCATGTGATATCCCAACGAATAATAAATAATGGAACCAGGGTCATACGCAAACGCATTTACGTGATATTCCAACAAAATAATAAATAATGTAACCGGTCATGTAAAACGCATGCATATGATGTTCCAATGTAATAATAAAATGGAATAACAGAAGAATTTTACCATGTATGCGGTACTTCGCATATACATGTTATTACAACATAATGATAAAGAATGGAATAACAAAAGAATTTCACCAAGTATAGGGTAGCCCGCGTATACAGGTTATTCCAACAGAATAATAACAAATGGAATAACAGAAGTTCTCTTCATGAATAAGAAAGAAATAATACCGCTTACCTTAGGAGGAAATTGGATACCGCAATATTGTAGTAAGAGAAGATTCTTCTTCTTTCTCTCTTATTCTCTCTATTCTTTCTCGCTCTATAGCTTTAGTGAATTCGTGAAAAATAATGAAAGAATGAGCTTCTATTTATAAGCTTGGTAGAGTAAGGGTAAAATAGTCTTTTCGCAATAATTTATGACATCATCGCTTACATCATCGATCATATGACATCATTGCTTACATCATCCTTCCGATGACATCATTGCATACCTCATCGTTCCGATGACATCGACGCTTACATCATCAGAATTCAAATTCAAATTGTTCTCTTCCACCTCATTTTACTTTTATACCATGAATTTACTATAATAATTTTACCATTCAAATTTAAAAAAATATACTATCATATAATCACATCATACTACTATAATATAATATTATAATAATATATTTAAATGAATTACTGATTTGATAATTTGAAATACTGTGTAATGACAATTATTGAATCAAAAATATCAATGTAGCAATTATTGAATCAATAAAATATTAAACAGTAATTACTGTAACAATTATTGAGTAGTGTCTTCTTACGTAAGAATTAATAATTCAAAAAATACTGTGCAATACCATGTGCTACTGTGCAACAATGCGTGTTACTGTATTTTAACCACCAGGTATTCCAACAGTGTTAACGATAACACTTCCGCCGTTATTTTCATAAAAATATTTTTTTCATTTTCTAACTCCGACAATAATTCTGTTGTGGGGTCAACTAATGATTGCGTCGTTGTACGAATATTCCCCGGCAAAATGAATATTCCCCGACCAAACGAATATTTTATAACAACTTGCATACTTTGCAAAATTTATAAATATTACCCACAACTATAACATTATATCAAATTCATTCCAGAATATTTAAAAATAATATTTATGAAAAAATCATCTTTATTAAAAAGTTGGGGTCTTACAACCTCCCCTTCTTATGAAATTTCGCCCTCAAAATTAAGGTACGTACCTGGTATGTCGAAAAGGTAATGATATCTTGATTTCATTTCAGATTCTAACTCCCAGGTCATTTCCTCAACATCGTGGTTTCTCCACAAAACTTTGACTTGAGGTATAACCTTGGAGCATAGAATATGTTCCTTCTTATCCAATATTTGAACAGGAACCTCTTCATACGTCAAATCTTCCGTTATTTCGTTCGGTTCTAACTCAATAATGTGGTTCGGGTCGTCCACATATTTACGTAACATGAATTTGTGAAAAACGTTATGAACACAAGACATACTTGGCGGTAAAGCGAGTCTATACACCACAGTTTCTACTCGATCGAGGATTAAAAATGGGCCAATGAATCGAGGATTGAACTTTCTTCTCTTTCCAAATCTCGTAGCTCCTTTCTATGGAGCAACACGTAACAATACATGATCTCCAATATAAAATTCCACGTCCTTTCAATGAAGATCATCATAACTCTTTTGTCGATCTTGTGAGGTTTTTATACGTTGCCGGATCGTTTGAATCTTTTTCGTAGTCATACGTACCAACTCTGGTCCCAAAAACATTGCTTCACCCACCTCATCCCAGCATACTGGAGAACGACACTTTTTTCCATACAACGCTTTGAATGGAGCCATGCCAATACTTGCTTGATCACTGTATTGTTGTAAGAACTTGTCCCAACTTCCCTTGAAGTCAAGGACACAGAGTCTTAATAAATCTATAAGAGTTTGAATAGTCCTCTCTGATTATCCGTCCATCTGAGGATGATATGCCGAACTAAATCATAAGTCTGTGCCTTAGCTTTTTGCAAACTAACCCAATATCATGAAGTGAATCTTGGGTCTCGATTAGAAACTATGGATACTGGCATACCATGCAGTCTTAGAACCTCGTTTATGTACATATGAGCAAGACGTTCAAGTGTATAAGTTTCTCGTATTGGTAAGAAATGAGCAGACTTGGTCAATCTATCAACAATGACCCAAATTGCATATATGCCTTGAGAAACCTTGGGAAGACCAGTAACGAAATCCATGGTAATGTGCTCCCACATCCACTCTAGAATTTCAAGTGGTTGCAATGGACCTTTTTGTACTTGATGCTATGCCTTGACTTGTTGACAAGTTAGACACCTTGAGATAAACAGCGCTATCTCTCTCTTCATATTGCTCCACCAAAATGTATGACGAAGATCACGATACATTTTGGTACTCCCAGGATGGATTACAAATGGTGTGTTGTGCGCCTACATCATGATTTTATACTTTAAATCAGGGTCGTTAGGAACACAAAGTTTGGAGTTGACTCGAAGTATTCCTTCTTCATCGATTCTTGTTTCCGGCATAGCACCTTCTTGCACTTTCTTCCTCATACGCATCAGCTCCAGATCCAGAATCAACAAACGACTTTAACTTTATCAAGTAAAGTCGGTTCTACTCATATATTCGCCATCATCACATGGGTCCCTGGAGTTTTTAATTCTATCTCCATCCCTTGCAAGTCACACAAAATGGGCCTTTACGTTGTTAATATCGCACTCGTACTCGCATATGATCTTCTACTCAATGAATCAGCTACCGCGTTCGCTTTTCCAGGATGGTATTGGATGGTATGATCATAATCTTTTAACAGTTCAAGCCAATGTCGTTGTCGCATGTTGAGTTCCTTTTGAGTGAAGAAATATTTGAGGCTTTTATGATCCATAAAGATCTCCACTTTCTCCCCATACAAGTAATGCCTCCAAATTTCAAGTGCGAAAACAACAGCTGCCAACTCTAGATCATGAGTAGGATAATTCCTCTCATATTCTTTGAGTTGTCAAGAGGCATAGGCTATGACTTTCCCATGTTGCATGAGAACACATCCTAATCCTTTGCCCGAAGCATCATTGTAGATGACAAATCCCTCTGAGCCAGATGGTATTGTCAGAACAAGTGCTGAAATGAGTCTCCTCTTGAGTTCTTGAAAACTCTTCTCATATTACTCGTTCCAACAGAATTTTATATCTTTTCAAGTCAGCTGAGTTAATGGAGTAGCGATTCGAGAAAACCCTTCTACGAATCTCTGATAATAACCAGCTAAGTCGAGAAAGCTACGTACTTCGATCACTGATTTAGGTTGCTCCCAGCTTTGAATAGCTTCAATCTTTCCTCGGTCAGCAGATAATCTATGGCTTGATACTATGTGCCCAAGGAATTCTACTTCCTCAAGCCAAAACTCTCATTTCTTTAACTTGGCATAAAGTTTATATTCACGAAGCTTTTGGAGTATCATCCTCAAGTGTTGCTCGTGATCTTCCCGGCTTTTGAAATAAATAAGGATGTCATCAATAAAGACGACCACAAAGTGATCCAAATATTCCTTGAATACTCGGTTCATCATATCCATGAAAGAAGTAGGAGCATTAGTCAATCCAAAACACATGACTAGGAATTCATAATGCCCGTACCGAGTTATAAAAACCGTCTTTGGAATGTCATCGGTTCTAATCTTCAATTGGTGATATCCAAAACGAAGATCAATCTTTGAAAAGAATTTGGCTCCTTGTAACTGGTCAAATAGGTCATCAATACGTGGCAATAGGTACCTATTTTTGATGGTGACAAGATTCAACTCCCGATAATCAATAAAAAGTCGCATACTCCCATCTTTATTTTTCATGAATAGAACAGGAGCACCCCAAGGAGAAGTACTAGGATGAATAAAGCCAATGTCTAACAATTCCTGAAGTTGGGTCTGTAACTCCGGAAGTTCAATAGGAGCCATTCGATACGGGGCTTTGGAAATGGGTTTTGTACCGGGTTCAATGTTGATACAAAATTCAATTTCACGCTCTGGGGGTAGGCCAAGAAGTTCTTCAGGGAATACGTCAGGAAATTTATTAACAATAGAAATATCATTCAAAACTGACGTATTTTTGTTTAGATCCGTGATATGAACTAAGAAAGCTTGACATCCGTTTTTTTAATAAACAAATAGCTTTATGGCTTGAGATGACAATGATTGATTTTAATGGTTTGGTTGCTTGAATTCACATAATAGGTTGGTTAGGAATATGAAAGCTAACAACCTTACGAAAATAATCATTTTTTGCATGATGAGTAGTTAACCAATCAATCCCTAGAATTACGTCAAATGCAAGTATTTTCAATGAAATAAGATTGACAGGTAATGTTTGGGTACCGATTTGAACCAAACAGTGGATGTAATGAAGGTTTCTCCCAATGGAGTTTCAACAGATAAGTCAAGGTCCAATTTCTCCGGAGTCAAATTTAAACATTGAGCGCAAGTAGGAGAAATAAAAGAATTGGTAGAAACGGTATCAAATAAGGTATATACTTCACTAGAGTTTATGATAAGCTTACCCGTGATGACCTCGTTCGAGTTCCTTGCTTTCTGGGAGGTCGCGACAAACGCTCTCCCTTGAACTACTGGTTTTATCTTATCTGAGATGGCCTTTGATGCCTCCATCCCAACTGGACTTATCTTCGGTGCAAGAAAAAATTGGGCCAGGTGACCTTCTCTTCCATAATTGTAATATGCTTTGGATGGCATCGCGTAGTTTGGATTGATGTGTCCCTCTCCTCCACATTTGAAGCATATGATGGGTGGTTATTCTCCTTCCTTAATGACAGGTGCTGATGCTGACGTCTTTCCATCATTGTTGAATCTCCTCTTCTTGAAATGTCCATTCTTATTATTTTGGTCATGATTACCACCGAAGTGGTTACCATTTCTGGCATGTTGATTCCCTCCATGCTTATTATCACCGTTTCGATGACTGTTATCATTGGTATTATCATTTTGTCGGCTGCTCTCTTTTGGTTGGGTTGACTCATTATCGCGCTCCAATAACTGAGCCTTATTAACAACATCTGAATACAAACATAGTTTATGAGAGATAAGATATTGACGTATCTCGAGTTTCAAACCTCTTAGAAACATTCGCGTCATTCTCTCCTCATTATCAACCAAATGGGACGCAAACCAGAACAACTCGGCAAACTTGGCTTCGTACTGCGACACGGCCATGTTGTTTTGCTCCAGCTTGATGAAATCTACCTCTTTCATGTGACGAATACTTTCGGGAAAGTACTTATTGTTGAACAGTTCTTGGAACTTCTCCCAAGACATCTTCAAGCGGCGGCAGTTGAGTACGCTTCTGATTCCCACCAAAGAATCCGCCTCTCCTGCAACATGAAGGTGGCAAAGGGAACCTTTTGCTCCTCGGAGCATCCCAAGACATCAAATATCTTGTTGATCTGCTTTATCCACGTCTCCGCCTTAAGTGGTTTTGGCTCTCCAAAAAACTCCGTTGGTCCCAGTTCCTTGAACTGCTTAGCGGTGACCATCCAAGAGTTGCCAGTGTTTCCACCTGCATTTTGGACAGGAGCCGCTCTTGCTTGATGTTGCATGAATTGCATAAAGCCTCTGAACCTTCCATCATTCACCATCTGGTCCGTGTTGTTGTTTGCCTAAGGATTGTCGCCTTCCTGATACACATTATCCTGATTATCGATCTGTGGAGACTCAACGGTCTCCTGTGCTCTATTGTTGTTCTCAACATTCTCGGATGTCATTTTCAAAAACTACCACAAAACAAAGGTTAATTAACATATCACATATTATCCCTATACTCTGACCGACCAATTAAATACCAAATAAACTTAGGTAGGTCATACTAGTGAAGGAATTCCGCCTCTCCCTCCCGCCTTGTCTCACATCTTAGCCAGGGATCATATCCCTAGGCTTTGATACAAACTGTGACGCCCCCAAAATAGGTATACATCACCCATCTTGAGTCACCAAATACATGGTACAAAATTCAAATACAACTTAATAATACAACTGTCGTGTAAAATACGACAAAATGTAAACTGAGAGTTTAATAAGAATATTGTCATCTAGACAATATCCACACTCAAAAGAGTCCTCTTTACATTTATTTTTACACTATTTAACAGAATAGTGAGGACTACTAATACCATCATCTGGACCATCACTCCGTTCCACGACTAGTCCCGACTACGTTCTCATTTCCTGAAGAGAACAATGAAAGAAAGGGTGAGCTCAACTAGCCTAGTAAGAAATATTATGATGAAGATAATGCAGAATAAATTATCATTAGCCTTCAACAACGTTAAACTGATAAAATATAACAAACATCAAGTTTAACTACAGCGAAACAAGTAATCCATTAAAAGAGTCAAGTAGAGAATAAAATCTACTATCTTTTATGATTTAAAAAGTTTTTCATCACTTTTATCGCTGAGACTCAGCTTAAAAAATAATCCACATTATCCCTGCACTACGACCAAGGATATTATTCATTAGTATCACAGCCATAAATTATTCATGCACTACGGTCAAGGATATTCGTGTATTCATCAATGGTCATGATCATGCCAACAACTGTCCATTAATGCACTATGGGCCAATGAGGACTTTTTCCACATCATTTGTAACATTATGGTCATGATTACACCGAATAATCCCTGGTCATAATTATACCAAGTCCATCCATGCACTACAGGCCACAGATAATTTTCAACATAACATAAACATGAAGATGATGACAATGATATAATGATTCAATAAAACAAGTTCAAGAATTAATTTATCCAGGAACTAATAACCTTCAAATTGTTAACATGATACTTCTTTGTAGAGTAAAACTCAAGAATGCTCAGAAGAATATTTCCATGAAAAGATACTGGATGAAGCGTAAATATCAAGGATATTCCACTAATTTCATGGAGTATAGAAGTCAAAACTTTAACCAACTGAGTATAATAAAGAATGAGATAACAAAACCAATCACCAAGCGTATGCGATAGATCACGACGCATGTGTTATTCCAATGAATAGTAAATAATGTAACCATGTCATGCATGACGCACGAATATGATATTCCAATAGAATAATAAATAATGGAACCAGGTCATGTACAAACGCACAGACATGATATTCCAATAAAATAATAAATAAAGGAACCAGGTCATGCGTAAAAGCACAAACATGATGTTCCAACAGAATAATAAAAATGGAATAGCATGAGAATTTCACCATGTATGCGGTACTTCGCATAGACAGGTTATTCCAACATAATGATAAAGAATGGAATAACAAAAGAATTTCACCAAGTATAGAGTAGCCAGCGTATACAGGTTATTCCAACAGAATAATAAAGAATGAAATAACAGAAGTTCTCTTCATGAATAAGAAATTGGATACCCCTTACCTTAGTAGGAAATTGGATACCGCAATATTGTCGTAAGAGAAGATTCTTCTTCTTTCTCTCTTATTCTATCTATTCTTTCTCGCTCTATAGCTTTAGTGAATTCGTGAAAAATAATGAAGGAATGAGCTTCTATTTATAAGCTTGGTAGAGTATGGGTAAATTAGTCTTTTCGCCATAATTTATGACATCATCGCTTACATCATTAATCATATGACATCATTGCTTACATCATCCTTCTGATGACATTATTACTTACCTCATCGTTCTGATGACATCATCGCTTACATGATCAGAATTCAAATTTAAATTGTTCTCTTCCACCTCATTTTGCTTTTATACCATAAATTTACTATAATAATGTTACCATTCAAATTAAAAAACATACTATCATATAATCACATCATATTACTATAATATAATATTATAATAATATATTTAAATGAATTATTTATTTGATAATTTGAAATACTGTGTAATGACAATTATTGAATCAAAAATATCAATGTAACAATTATTGAATCAATAAAATATTAATCAATAATTCATCGTAACAATTATTGAGTAGTGCCTTCTTACGTAAGAATCAATAATTCCAAAATATCGCTGTAATACCGGTAATAATCTTTGTGCAACAACGCGTGTTACTATATTTTAACCACTGTGTATTCCAACAAAGTTGTTAATTGGTAACACTTCCGCCGTTATTTTCATAAAAATATTTTTTGTCGCTTTTCTAACTCCGAAAATAATAATTACATTTGTAGGGTCCACCAATGATTGTGTCGTCGTACGAATATTCCCCTACAAAAAGAATATTCCCCGAGCAAACGAATATTTTATAACAAATTGCGTACTTTACAAAAGTTATAAATATTACCCACAACTATAACATTACATCAAATTCAATCCAGAATATTTAAACATAATATTTATAGAAAAATCATCTTTATTAAAAAGTTGGGGTCTTACATTAGATCTACACTCCACCTCATTAAAATAATAACAAGGGCAATTATGTCCTTTTGGTACTTACTTTTTGTGGCAAAGTTGTCAATTCATTTCTAACCCTTAAGGTTTGAACCTTAGGGTTTAACCCTAAGGTGCCATAAGCTCTAAATCTAGGATTGTGTATTAAGGGAAAAAATGGAAATCTTAGTTTCTAAAAATGTTGATTAGGGTTCCCTAATCATACTAGGTTTCCTAATCACTTGGGTTTTGTAAATTAGCTATTAATTACCATTAACCTTGCTAAATTAATACTTAGGGTTTATAACTTAGCAATTAGGGTTCTAATTTAGTAATTAGGGTTTTTAGATATTAATTAGGGTTTACCTAATTAACATAAAACATAATAAAGGTCATTAATTACATAACACACAACTTAGCAAATCTTACAGTCATAACTGACTTTTATACCATAGTTTATCACTAATGCTACGGTTTGTACTGTTTTACTATAAGTGATCTACAGATTAACATTACACACATATCATGCATATTTCTATTACTAAAATATAAATAATATTATATTATTAATCTCATTCCTTATTCAAAGTTCGGACTTAAGGTTTTGAATTCATATCTAACGATATAACCATCATTAATTAAGTTAAAATAATTAATGTAACCAATATAATAAAATACATATCATAATAATCCTAATAAACATATCATATATACCATAATCATATTTTCACGGAAAATAAATAATAATTATTTTATTACAAAATTAATTTATTATAAGAATATATTCTATAATGATCAATAAGTCTAAAAAGAAATTATTTACATCTAATAAATAATTTTATTTATCATATAGATACATATACTTTACTTTGCAAATATTTTCACCTTTATATATATAAAAAAAATTAAATCACAAAATTTCTTATTGAAAATATTGGGTTATTACATCCACCCTCCCTTATAAGGATTCCGTCCCCAGAATCACCGCTTAAAAATTTATAGATACTAGGGAAAATAGCATACACAGTCATTGCAAGTAGATCTCAATCATAATTGATCGAACCGATCTTTAACTATTCAGCATAAAGCTTGTCTATCTACTTAAACAGAAATTTGATTTCTAATAGAACTCAAATTCCTCCTTCAAAATTTCTTTATAAAATAATTTACTATATATATACGAAAATCATATATAAGAAAATACAATTGTCCCGAATAATACCTGGAGTCGCATCCCCATCTGCCACGGTATCTTAAACAGTCATGCTAAAGACTCTTGCGGTTGATTCTGTTGGGTTATTTGTTGAAGTTGGTCCCGTTGTCGCCAGTGTCTCGCTACTTTTCTCCGTAATCACACTTCCTGCATCCCTTCTCCTTTTCGGACAGTCTTTCACCTAATGCTCCTTTGATCCACACCTGAAACACCCTCTATTCATCCTAGGATTGGGGTAGTTGGGAGAGATATGTCCCTTCTACCCACAATTATAACACACTAACTTACCTTTAAAACATTCTCCCGAGTGATTCCTTCCGCAATTTCCACACCGCACAACCTTATTCTTTCCCTCTCCTGGCCTAATTTCGGTATTCCCAAAATTATCTCCTTTCCTTTTCCAAGTCCTACTACCACTACTCCCTTCTCCGGCTATAGCTTGATTTGACTCCCACGAAAAATTTGCCTATCCTTTCATCGTATAGGTGGAAAAAGCTGTCTTTTGCCCCTCCGGTACCCTAGCTACCACAACTACTTCTACAGGGTCAGTTGATGCTCTAAACCCTGACAGTCCTACGACCTCGAAATCTTTAAAGTTTGCAAATCGATTGTCTAGCTGATTTCCCGCGGCTAGCATTCTATTATGCATATCTTAAGCGACCACATCGCAAAATTCTTCATCGGGTCTGGTTGTCCTCCAGCTTTGTTGACAGGTTCTTCCACCCTTTGGTTTCGTTTACGTCTTGGTGGCATTATCTGATCATAATTGATCTCTTATCGACTTACCTTCTATAACGTAAAAATTTCTACTGAAATAATCATATATTCAAAATATTATATTTTGAAAACTTGGCTTGCTATATTAACCATTGTTCAGATAAATAATCACTATCTTTATACCAACTTATTTCATTAATCCAACATAAATTCATATTCATAGCGCTTGACATACCATAACACATACTACTTTAAACATTCGATATCCCCTTCTGACTCGAAAGTCGGGATTCGCTGCCATAACTTATACAAAAGTTAAGAATATTACATCATACCTACATACTTATCATATACGCATCATATAATCATACATATTCAAGTAAAACTAATACTACTTATTTCTTATGCCTTCACTAAGGATCAATTGCTTAGTATTCTATATATTCCCATTATCCTCAATAATCCATTCACACCTAACTATACCTAGTTCATCAAACTTACCACACATTATGAGTTTAAGAATTCGAGCTTGTCCTTATATTCTTTAACTACACTCTACCTATTAGTTATACTATCGTTTCTGGGTCCGGTACTAAAGTTTTCCAGTATAATCACCCCATCATGGTTGCTTTTAATGTGAGCCTCTATTTCATCTATCGACTTTGGTATTGGCTCAATTATGGAGGTTGACTCCTTCTTTACGATCTAAGGGTATCCAAATCATTTGTTATCTGTCATCTATACGCATAATATATACACACATCAATTAATAGTTTTATTTAAGTTATCTTTTATTTTGTTTGACGATAAATTTATTCGATTCATCTCCTTTTAAACTTTGTGTGAGTTATTTGTACTTTCAACGTTTTCCTTTGCTCTAAGGTTATAGCCTAAGGTCTATCCCCACCTAAGGTTTCTAACCCTAAAGCTCTGATACCAAATTGTAACGCCCCCAAATTCAGATACTTGAAACCTGAACTCAGTGCATTACGATACCATTTCTATGAGCGGAAATAATAATATTATCATAAATATCTAACTTAATTTATATATCAGAGTTTTCTAAATTCCAGGCACACGACCATAAAACATTTCATTACATGATAGATAATAAATATAATCATCTTATTTAAGTCTAGCTATTACATAAGACAACACAAACTTATTCGGGTAGTTTTCCTTTCCTTTTGTTCTTGGCAGAGCCCTCTGGCCGATTATACTTAACTAAAAACATTTAAATTAAGCAAGGATGAACATTTGAGTGCCTAACAAGTAATAACAATTATAAATATTAGCTGAAATGATTAAATATTTTCTTTGTACTACCCTTCTACAACAAATCAAAAGTTGTGAAGTAATCTGAACCGATAGTAATAACATAACAACTCTCTATCAAATTTTTGAAACTACGTACTGACTATAAATAGGGTTAAGGTGACATAATATGAACATTATTTTTCATTTTCGCTAAGGTTTAACAAAACTTCATCCGCAAACCGTCATAACTTACAGACACGAGGGTGATCTGCCCAATGTGCCCTGTATTGATCAATACTACATGCAAGAATGATATTATCGTTTAGTCTATCCGTCTTGGGCGCATAAAAGTTTTCCCATGTTCGGGATATTCATACATAGTCGGGAATCCAAATCAAAACAATTTGATTGGATACAAAAAGGTTTTATCATATTCAATGATATTTCTAAATTTGTGTCTAGGTCAGCTTGAATAGCTTAATATATATATATATATATATATATATATATATATATATATATATATATATATATATATATATATCAACATGTGATTACATACAATGATTATCCAAGTGGGGACACTTGAATAACCATATTTAGAAATTAATGAACAAAATGTATATATCTGAATTACCATATAGTACCATGTTGATAATCAATGATCGGATATAACATATATAACAATAGGGTTAATAATCTGGTACAATAATAATATAATTCTGAAACACTTTTACTTCTGTCCATTGAATAAAGGAAATGCAAAGGTAGGATACTTGCCTGATCTGTTACTTACAATACACAACTTAGTTTTATCTTTTATATCATGACCTATCATTATTAAGATCATTCTATCTATTAGAATCACATATCATAACACATAGTACTGCTTATTGCAATCAGCACATAACCTAATCAGATTGTCACACATAGTCAACAGCCATTGAATCACAAACACACACTTATACAGTCAAAATATATAAGTTCATATTAATTTCGATAACATTTCGGTGTACCGACGGTTTTATCGGGAAATTATCGAGTCTAAGACTCTATCCAGTAGTTCAATAATTGTAATTATCAGTCATATTATTTTTCATAGCCTTATAATAATTTTTAAATAATTATTATAATTTATCATGAATTTTCAAACACCTAATCATTATAAAATGATTTAAATATCATAGAATTCTATTATCATTAATATTTAATTGATATTAAACTATTAATGAAACCCTTGACAAAATATTAAGGTTATTTATAATAACTTAGAATTTTTTTTAAAGTATTAACATTACCCTTAAATGGCTTTTAAAACATTTTAAATCATTTTTAAATAATTACCATTAATATTAAAATATTAATGTACTATTCCTCAAAATATTAAAAGTCATTAAGTATAACTTAAAATATTTTAATTCATTTATATCCTTTTAAATAAATAAAATCATTTCTTTAAATTATTTAATATAATTATTAAATAAATCCAATATCATTTAATATTAAATTAATATCATTAATATTAAATTATTAATGAAATTATCCTTTAAATATTAAAAGTTATATTTTATAACCTAAAATATCTTTAAACACTTTATTTTCATTTAAAATGATTTTTATAATATTAAAATCATTTTTAAACTAATTTATTTATTATAATTATTAAATAACTCTAACATCATTAATATTAAAATTTTAATATTTTCATGACAAAATATCATAAGTTATATTTTATAACTTAAAATATTTTTATATACTTTAAATCATTATTATATAGTTTTTAAATCATTAATTCTATTTTTCATAATTTATTTAATACATTTATTAAATAACTTAAATATCATTAATATTATTTAATTAATGAAATTCATTAAAAATATTAAAAATAACTTAAAATATTTTCTTATAACATAATATAATTTTAAATGATTTTTCAAGTAATAAAATCATTTTTAAGTAATTTATTTAATATCATAATTAAATAAATTAAATACCATTAATATTCCAAAATAATAAATATTAATGAAATATATTCAAAATAATTAAAACCTATTTTTAGACTTTAAAATAATTTTCAATAATTTATTATGTATTTTAATAATTAAAACTAATTTTCTATAATTATTTAATAAAATAATAATTTTCATAAATAAATCTGTCATAAAAGGGCCCTATAGCGATGAAACTGTCGCTATAGGTGTTCTTGAGTGTTCATCAGTAAACCTAGATCTTCAAACTCAGTGTACAAGGTAGGTTGTTTGACTAGAATTTGATTTATGTTCCTTGTTGTTTCTAGGTTGTCTAATGAGATAATGTTGTAGTACTGATGTAGTACTACAACCCTAAACAAGTTCCATGGCAAAAACATATCAAATCATCAAGATCTAAGCTAAAGAAAAGTCTGACAAAGTTGTTCTTCGTTTTTTGGGTTTTCCAGAAAATGAAGAACATCTAAGGGTGCTATATTTAGATCATTATAACTTGCACTATGGTTCTAGTTTGTAAGATCTAATGGTTCATATTTGTAGAATGCATGCCCAGGTACAATAACATATCAACATATCATCATAACATCATCACATGAGCAATATCTGGCATGGTCAAACCATGTCAGAAACCTTGTTCATCGACTTTCTTTGTTTTCTAGAAATACAACAAAACAGACGGTCAACTATAGTTTGACCTTGATTATCTTTCACTCTGGTTATGATCTAAGTGATCTAATGACTTGATTGTGTAGTTCTCACGTCAGACTACAACATCAAAACAACAATATGGACAAACTAGCAAACAACAACAAGATCTAAGGCTTAGAAACGTTGTCAGATTTTCTAGGCAAATCTTGGTTGCCCAGAAACAGTTTTATGTGATCGGTCAACGAACTTTTACCTTTAATAACTTTCAATCTATACATGATCTGGGCTTAATTCAAGTTCCAGATCAAAGCCTATATAGCATAGAACAGATTAATAACATAAAACACAACAAACAACTAACACACAAGAATCTATATGCCCTTACATTTGACTGTCAGACCATAATTTCTAATTTTTTCAGAATTCTAAAAACATCAATTTCGAGCATCTATGTGTTATGGATCTGAGTTATAACAACCCAGATCACTAAATAACACCTTCTAACATAACTGTAAACAATAAACAACAACAAATAACATGAACCACATAAATTTTTAAGTTAGGGTTTTTATACCTTTCTATGAACCAAATCTTGATCTAATGCTTCTGATCTGCTACAAGTGTTAGTGGGGCTTGATTAGCGACTGGTCTAGCAAGAAAATTTCGGATGTTTGAAGTTGAGAGGGTTTTGGTTGAGTGTTGTGATCAAATGAGGCTTGAATATGACATTCTCTCTCTCATAATCTATATATAATACTTGAATCTAGTGTACTTGTGATGCAAGATGGCGGAGATTGAATGATTAAAGCTTACTTCTAGACCACATGGCTAGCTAGAGTTGGTCACCAACTCCTTACCAGGGTTAGATCTACACTCCACCTCATTAAAATAATAATAAGGGCAATTATGTCATTTTGGTACTTACTTTTTGTGGCAAAGTTGTCAATTTATTTCAAACCCTTAGGGTTTGACCCTTAGGGTTAACCTTAAGGTTCCATAAGCTCTAAATCTAGGATTGTGTATTAAGGGAAAAAATGGAAATCTTTGTTTCTAAAAATGTTGATTAGGGTTCCCTAGTCACACTAGGTTTTCTAATCACTTAGGTTTTATAAATTAGCTATTAATTACCATTAACCTTGCTAAATTAATACTTAGGGTTTATAACTTAGCAATTAGGGTTCTAATTTAGTAATTACAGTTTGTAGATATTAATTAGGGTTTACCTAATTAACATAAAACATAATAAAGGTCATTAATTACATAACATACAACTTAGCAAATCTTACAGTCATAACTGACTTCTGTACCATAGTTTATCACTAATGCTAAGGTTTGTACTGTTTTACTATAACTGATCTAGAAATTAACATTACACACATATCGGGCATATTTCTATTACTGAAATATAAATAATATTATATTATTATTCTCATTCCTTATTCAAAGTCCAGACTTAGGGTTTTGAATTCATATCTGACATAACCATCATTAATTAAGTTAAAATAATTAACCTAACCAATATAATAAAATACATATCATAATAATCCTAATAATTATATAATATATACCATAATCATATTTTCATGGAAAATAAATAATAATTATATTTATTACAAAATTAATTTATTATAAGAATATATTCTATAATGATCAATAAGTCTAAAAAGAAATTATTTACATCTAATAAATAATTTTATTTATCATATAGATACATATAATTTACTTTACAAATATTTTCACCTTTATATATATATATATATATATATATATATATAAAATTAAATCACAAAATTTCTTATTGAAAATATTGGGTTATTACAGCTATAACACATAACATTTCAATAAAATTTAATATTTTTATTCATTCATAATTCTCCAAAACATCATAAGGATAGCATCTCTGCCATCAACATCCACTTTCCTGAACTAAACAAGTTTCTGGATTACATACTCATACTACCCCTTCATTTATCTCAAAATAAGGGATTTATAATTATTTATTCACAAACTTAATCACATATTATTGTTATTCCTATCTTGGTATATTAAGACGTCGAGAGGCTTGTGACAGCCCCAAATCACCACAGATCCGGTACAACCATTCTATAATTATTGCGGAAGATATAAACATAAATTATTTATACAATAAACTTTACAAACTATTCCCTAAGGTCGAGTAACCTTAACTGATATACAATTCATAACATGTCTAACATATAACCTTATTATCATACTATACTATTATAATTAAGTTGCACTTAAAAAAATCCCAAGCTGAACTTGGCTTTATCCTTTCCTGTATCCAACTGTATTCGCCTTATCTACAATATTTATCATGATATAGCAAGGGTGAGCAACAAGTTTGCCCAACAAATTTAAGTTGAATAATTTAAGAATATAACATGATTGAAAGAATTGAACAAAAGTTGGCTACAATTCTACAATTCAATTGCGAACTAGCATGAACAAATTTTACATCGCTGAACGAACATTGAACATGAACATATATATATATATATATATATATATATATATATATATATATATATATATATATATATAGACCTAATAAATAAATGAAGGTGATCAAGATTTCATACTGATGAATACATGCAGTATGCATAGAGTGCGATTTAATAATTCATAGACATGGCAATCAGAAATGATTAACCACAAGTATAATTGAATAATATAACTTGAGGTCGAGTTAAGAAAAACTTGCATGTACTGTTGATTACCGCTATGCAATTTAATAAGCTTTGTCGGAAGACCTAATATTAATAATATTTATTTCTAAGTTAGAATAATATCATCACAATATTTAAAAATAACCTAAACACATTAACACATAACCCTATCCGTCTATACAACACATAAAACCCAACCTTAAGTTAAACTTTTACAGTCCGAGTCGAGTTTGGCATAATTCTGACATCCCGACAGCTTAGTCGGATAAATATTGAGTATAAGTTCAATTAAACTCTGCCTAACACTTTAACAATTACCTTAGATAATTATATTATTAGTCAAAATAATTTTCATAGGCTCGTAAAAATTTTCAGATAATTATTATCATTTAAAAATGATTTTTCAATCATTAACATCGTATTTATATGAATTAAATACCACATAATTCCTTTAACATTAATATTTATTTAATACCAACTATTAATGAAATACATGTCATAATATTATAATATATCAAAGTATTTTAATACCTTAAAATCACATTTATATGATTTTTAAACCTTTAATTTCATTATCCGATAATTGATTTTAATATTAAAAATATTAATATTTTCATGACATAATATCAAAAGTTATATTTTAAAACTTAAAATATTTTATAACACTTAAATCATTTTTATATGATTTTTAAATCATTAATTCTATTTTCCATAATTTATTTAATATATTTATTTAATAAATTAATTATCATTAATATTAATTAATTAATGAAATTCATCAAAAAATATTAAAAGTCCTTAAAATAACTTAAAATATTTTCTTATACCATAATATAATTTTTCATGATACAAATCATTTTTAAATAATTTATTTAATATTATAATTCAATAAATTAAATACCATTATTATTCCAAAATATTACATATTTATGAAATATATTCGTAATAATTAAAACTAATTTTCGTGCTTTAAAAAATTTTAGGAATTTATTTTGAATTTTTAATAATTAAAAACTATTTTTATCTATTTATTAATTAAAATAATTAATTTCCAATTTAAGTGTCACTAAAGGTGCTTTAGGCGACAAAACCTTGGCCAAAGGTGTTCTTGGGCTGTTCTTCATCAAACCCAGATCTTCATGTTTGGTATACAGGGTACCTACTTTGACCGGTTGTAATACTTTGATTCTTAAGTTTCTAGACAGTCTAATGTGTTATGATTGTAGTACTTATGTGTTACTACAACAACAAACAACATTCATGGCCATCCTGCATCTTAACACTAAATTATAGGCCATCAAAGTCCTTGTCAAACATGTTCTTCATTTTCTGGGTTACACAGAAAATGAAGAACATTCAAGGTACCTATATTGCAGCTTTGAATCTTAGAATTCTGTGCTCGTTTGGTGCGATCTAGTGGTTCATACATATAGTCGAGATGTCAAGGTACAATTCCATATCATCAGATCATAACAACAACATCACCTATGACAGATAAAGGCTAGTCAACCCTTATCAAAAAGTTCAGCTGTTGAAGGTTCTAGGTTTTCCAGAATTTCAACAAAAGAGACGGTCAAACAAGGTTTGACCAAGATTAATTTTTGTTCTGGTCATGATCTAAGTAATATAAACTTATGGACGTGTAGTCCTCATGTCCTTTTACAAATATAATACAACAACATGGTCTAAAACACAAACATAAGCAAGATCTAGGCCCTACAAAATGCTGTCAATCAAGATCTGGGTTTTTGGTTGCCCAGAAGCCCGTTTCGGTGATCGGTCAACGCAGTTTGACTACTTATAACTTCAAATCTAGACACGAACCAACCCCGATTTAATTTGCAGAACAAAGACCACATAACATACTACAAGTTCAAACATTTAAAACACTAAACACGTTAACAAGGACAGATCTAGGAGACCTGACATGTGACTGTCAGACACAATTTTTTTAGATTTCTAAAAACTTCAAAATCGTGCATCTAGATGTTATTGATCCATGATCCAACAACCCAGATCATTAAAAGACACCCTGTAACACATATCTAACCGATCATTAACAACATTTAACATCAAATTATATGATTTCTAGGTTTTGGGATTTTATACCTTTTCTAAGCTTTGATCTTAAAATCTGACTTTTGATTCCTGATCTAGGCCTGCTAATACATGATCCTGGCTTAGTTTGTCACCCCCTCTAACTCTAAGTCCCGAAATTGATGAGAGAGAAGGGACTTGGAACAAATAAAAAGTAAAGTAAGCTTTTTCTTACTTTTAATCTTCTAATTTTAGATTTAATGTATACAAGCTATGCAAGGTGGCAAAGAAATCTGATATGGGAAGATTTTAGACACATGGGATAAACATAGAGTGATGACTCACAAGATTTCACAAATTTTTTACTTAATGTGTAAGAAAAGGGTAAATGGGTCATTTATCTTGTAAATTTAATGGCACTTTAGACATTTGCTACAACCCTTAGGGTTTAACCCTTAGGGTTTAATCCTTAGGGTTAAAACCTAAGGTTTCAAAAATTAAAGCCCTAGATTTCCAAATTAAGATATTAAAAATGGAAAATTAAGTTTTCAAATTTATAATTAGTATTTTCTAATTATATTAAAATTTACTAATCATTTTCAAGCTTGCTAATTAGGATTAATGATTCCTAATTAAAATTAAAATTACCTAATTACCAATTAGGGTTTTCAAATTTACAAATTAGGGTGTCTAATTATTAGAATTTCTAAATAATCATTAGGTTTTCCCTAATTAGATTATAATTAATACATAAAAGCTTTATACATAACATTTAAATTCCAAATTAGGATTTCAATAATCCAAATTAGAGTTTCAAGTTCCCGAAACTAAAATTAGGGTTTCCAGAACCAGTTTCTAGAGTTTCTTATAAATCGTAATAATTTTCGAACTGAACGTTGACGTTCTTAATATAATATTAGGGTTTGCCACCAATATAGGTTATCTGGTCAACCCTTGACCCTTAACTACATATTGTACACATACAATACAGAACATATTCACTTATGTCCTTAATCTTGAATAATTCACCACAAAAATTTTTAAATCCATAAAATTTCATTCTAGAAATGTCAAATCCATTCACTTATTTTCTGTCTAGGTTTATTATTTAACCTTAAATTAATATTTTAAAATTTTAATAAATATCCAAATTCTCGGGTTGTCACAATGCTTCTCTACGCTTTTCTTCCATAATACGATACGCCGTTCTACGATCCATTACGAACCACGACAAGTCTTCAAACTGAGATGGGTAGTAAAAGACTCAATCTTGGACCCTATCAATCGCAGAATGAAAGGCATGATCCATTTCATTCATCTTAGCCTTCTTTATTTGAACATTGGCTTCAGTACGGTCTGGACGCTGAGTAGCCTTCGTCCAAGCATCCTCTTCTCTCGCACGCTTAGCTAACTCCTCCTTCAAGTCATCTTTCAGCTTCTCCACTTTAGTTTTCATCTTCTCGTTCTAAGCCAACAGCTCCTCTTGATGTCCCTTGGTGTGAACTAGGTTCCACTCCGTGTTTCCAAGACGTGAGTCGAGCTCCTGAATCTTCGCATCCTTCTGCTTTATAGTAGCCTGACTCATCTCAACTAACTCCTTCAGCTCCTCAATCTTATCCTGTAGTTATATGTTTCGATCATATAGCTCATCATACATCTCAGCTGATATGGAGTTTGGTGGAAACTCCACAGGATCCTCTTCCTCATCCTCCTCCTCTATCTCCTCGGGGTTCTACTCCTCAAGATCAAACATAGGCTCCCTCTTGACTAACTATTCCCGCACAACGTGGACATCTCGAGGTTCCTCATCTCTAGGTATCTGAGGTATCACTTCCCTAGCTGGACTGGATCCTCCATCATTAGACATCCTGAAAATAAAATACTTTTACGTTTTATTTATTATGTAACACTCTTCGATACTCGCAAGTACATAAGTTATTAAAACGTAGCACTTAAAGTCTTTTATTATTTTTTTTTTATCTTCAATGAATTCCTTAATTCATTCCTTAGATCTCGATAAGAATTTATCACCACTATTTTTTTTTCTGTCTCCTTAAAGGTTAGTTCCTAAGGTTTCCCCACCAAAGGTTCATAACCTAAGACTCTGATACCAACTTGTGACACCCCAAAATTCGGGTACTCCATTCCCACAGTATTTGGTGTTCACTATCTAAAACAATTATATCTAACTACCCATAATAAAGTATAAAGACATAACTTAAACAATAATCTTTCCCATTTGGACATTTTGCCCTTCCCATAACTTAAATAACTTAAACAATAAACTTTTGGTTTAAACTTTGTGATTGCAATATGTTATTATGTCTTATAACATGTTTTAGGTCCTTTTATAATGATCAAAATATGTTAAGTTAACATCTCCAAGCTATGTTGTTAGCAGCTCAATACTGGGTCTGACTGACCATTGGCGCGGCCGCCCCATGGTTACCTTAGAATATGGCTCACCCGCGTGCCCGTGCCCAGAGGCAGCATGCCCACGCTTGGCACCCGAATCAGTTTTGTAGAACACGAAATCAGACTATGTTCTAGGCCAAAAATTCTAATTTTCCCAAATCTACAACAATTCACCAAACCAAAAAGTTACAAGTTTACTACAACAACTCTAGACATAGACATAACACTTATAATCACAAAACACCCAAATTTATAAGGATTTAAACCATGTTTTTGTTTTTTTCTCTATTTTTAACACATTTATCGAATTTAATCGCCAAACCATTGTTTCTTAACCAAATTGCACTATTTGAATTGCATTGTTTTCGTTTCTTGATATACTAACACAATCTACTACCAATTTACAGAATATATCAAGGATTGAACATGAAATTTATGACTCAAACAAGACATTTTATATATATATATATATATATATATATATATATATATATATATATTAATTTTTTAATTTTCTTCCTACAACCCAATTTCCATGAGTTTGATCACTAACAATTACTTATATATAATAACTAAGAGGTTTACAACAATGTTATATATTCATAAACTCAATATCTTAAACACAATACAACAAACTCTCAATTTTAGAGAATGAAAATTAGAAAACTAAAAATTAGAATTAGGGGTAGATTATACCTTAATCCTTTGTTTTGCAAGATGATGTTAACAAAGTTCTAGTAATCCCTTCTCTGATTCTCTCTTCTCCTTCTTCTCTCTCAATACTCTATATTCTTTCTCTCTACCTCTCTGTTCTTCTTCTCCGACTTTAGCCTTAGGAAAAATAATATGCATAGTTATATGGCCTTAATCTCTCTCCCACGTACGTCAAGTAAGAAATCCCAAAAAAATTTACGTCAGTTAGATTAAGCCAAAGGCCACAAGGCCTTGTTTGGCTACCTAAACTCCCCATTCTAGTTTATTTTAATAATATTTATATTATATAGTTTTACTTGTCACACATTTAACTAATTTAAATAACTTATAATTATAATTATAATTTTTATTATAATTATACTTATGATTAATAAATTATTATATATCTAATTTAATTATTAAATCAGATTAGAACATCATTTTATTTAATTTAATTATTTTCTTAAATATTAAACACTTCATTTAATTTAATTATTTCATTAAATTAAATCTTCAAATAATAAAATTACCATTAATCAATTTAGTTAACATATACACTCAACTTAATTATCACACCATAATTTCATCAATTATTTATGTATCTCAATAAATAAATCAATTAAAATATTTATTTAATTCAATAAATATTTAAATTTAATTACAAAATTTCTCAATCGTTACAACACCTACAAATCGGGGTACTTGAAACTCGTACTTGGTGTTCCACGATAACATTCAATCAAACTACTTAATATATTAATTAAGTAAAAATATTATATCAAAATTTTCTACTTCCCCAGTTTCGATAACCTTTAAAGTCATTCATTACATGATAAATAATAAATTATCATAATACCTAGTTACAGTTATTACAAATAACACTTGATAACTATTCCTTAAACTTTTTCTTTCCTTTATCTTTGCCAGAACCTTCTGGTTGATCAAGCTTAGTTGAAAATATTTAAATTTAAAGAATGAATGAGTATTTAATTGCCCAACAAGTAATATCAATTAATAAACATTAGCTGAGATAAATAAATGTTTTCTTTGAATAATACTTCTACAACGAATCAATTGTTATGAAGTAAACTGAAATAATGTTGAACAACATATCAAATCATTTACATTTTTGAAACTACGTACTGACTATAAATACTGAACGGTCAATTGACCATGAACTTTCATTTTCAATTTTAAAAAGGTTTGTACAGAAATTCATCTGTAAATTGTCATGACTTATGGACACGTTGGGTGATCAGCCTTTACGCCATGTATTGATCAACACTACATGCTGGAACGATTTTCTCATTCATCATAACCGCCTTTGGCGCATAAAAGATTCCCAATTTCGGGATGTTCATACTCAGTCTAGAGTCCAAACTAAAACAATTTAGTTGAACGACTCTATCATAAACAATCATGTTCATTGATATATTTCAAACAATGTCTACCCGAGTCAAATAGCTTAGACACTTTTAATCATGTATACATACCAAAATTTAATATTATGTATCAAGACTTGTTCAAATACAACCATTATCCAAGTGAGGACACTTGCATAATCAAACTTAGCTCATAAAGAACAAAATAATTTTTTATCATATATGGATAAAATGAAGACACTAATAATATACCAGTAAACAATTAATAAATAGAATTTCAGAACTTGCATGAATACAAAGGTTCAGATACATGCTCAATATAAAATAGAGTTCGGATACTTGATTACAAGATATACTGTGTAAAGTAAATGCAATGGTTAAGATACTTGCAATGAACATATATAGACAACTTTCACAATATAAAATATTGCACTTGTTAGGAAACTTGCCTACAAAGATCCATTGCATAAAGTAAATTCAAATGTTAAGATACTTAAAATAAACATAGACAACTTGCACAATATAAAACATTGCACATGTTAGGAAACTTGCATTGTTATAGATCTCTTGCATAAAGTAAATGCATAGAGTAGGGATACTTGCAGAATAAAAGAGTATACAAATTTGCATAATCATATACCTATTTGCACAAAATAAAAGTAGTGCGTAAGGTTTAGATACTTGTCTTGATAGTTGTTTACTGTTACACAATTTAATATAACTTCTTTTGAAAGACTTATCATTAATAAGATTGATTTATCAATTAGCATCACATATCTTACTTATTATACCATCATTCCATAATAATTTATCTAATATGTAATCACATAATCAAACACCTTAAATCTTTTATAATATTACAAGTAATTACCCGTGCCTGAAGGCACGACGTAACGAAAAAATAGATTAAAATTAAAAAAAAACTATATTACCTAAATAGTCTTTTCAACTTAAAATAACTTACAATCGAGACATAACAATTATCATAATTTACCACACTACCACAATAATTAATTTTCTTTTAAAAATAGTTATCAAGAAAAATATAAACTTGTCAACAAAATATACTGATCATCAATAACAATTATTATAATTCACCACACCACCAGAATAATTATTATTATTGTTATTATTGTTGTTATTGTTATAATAATAATAATAATTATTATTATTATTATTATTATTATTATTATTATTATTATTATTATTATTATTACTGTTCGGGAGTGTTTTGCCGACCTTCAAGAGGGCCGAAGGCCTGACACTTGAAGGGGTTTATAAGCCCATTGGGCCGAAGCCCATGGAGGAGTTGAGGGTGTTCGGGTTCGGTATCCGAGTCTTTTGGGCCGAGGCTCAGACCCGATGGTGATTTCGGTTGGGTTGGGCCTGTGCAGTGGGCTCTCCTGCGCACAAAGTCTGGAGTCCTAACCATAATTGAATAAGGTCACTCCAAAGGTAGTGTTTTGATTGGATTACACTTCCACCTTTTAAGGAGATTATGTTGGACCCGAATTATGGGAACTACCATAATTAGGAGTCCTAAACCAACTCAGAGAGGGATTCTAGGGTGATGCGAGTACAATAAATACAAGGCCATGGTTATAATTAACAGGTAATACCTACTTTTA
Organism: Panax quinquefolius; assembly: GCA_020205615.1. NCBI lineage: Eukaryota > Viridiplantae > Streptophyta > Magnoliopsida > Apiales > Araliaceae > Panax > Panax quinquefolius. Next base: position 51,754 of record JAINUW010000305.1, on the reverse strand, counting down.
AGCACTAAACACTTAGCCTCCATTATTAAACCTTGTGAACGGCCTGTACTCATTCTCACATCGGAGCTATCCACCGGCGGCACAAGCCGTCAAGCTTCATGTGTGATCTGTTATTGTGCAGGTTCAAGCACGTGGATTCTGTGATTGGACACGCTAGCGAAACTTAGCGTTAACATTGGCGCTAGAAGGAGGGCTTTTAGTGCTTATTCAATCACAACTAACTTTTTCGGTAAGAGGCCATGGCGAGCAGGGAGAAATGTGCCTCTATCATTGAGAAGGCAAAGACCCACCAAACCACACAGGTGAGGGGGTCGGTGAAGGATAGACTGGGTTCTAGAATCCAGGAGGATCAAGAGGGACCGGTTACTTCCCTCCGGTGAAGACTCTTTCATGACAGCCAGCACACGCCTAATCAGGCTAGTCGTGCAGATGAGAACAACTCTCGGGCACCGGAGGTGCATGGAAAGGACCGAGGCAAAGGCAGCCGAGATCAGAGGGAGTTTATTTTGCAGAAGAAGATGCAACAGAACAAAGACGCTAAGATGGCCTTGCATCTTCAGCAGGAGGAGCTCGAACAACAAATGGCTAAGATGGCTGAAGAGCAGGAGGCGTCCTCAAAAAGGCATAGGCATCAGAGCCGATCCCGGTCACCTCAACGGGGAGAGGCAGAAAGAGAAAGGAGCAGGCCTAGAAGCCGCTCAAGAGACGGCCGAGGTAGAAAAAGGAGTCGGACGGCAGAATAGAGATCAGATCACCAAGGCAGATTGAGACAGAGGAGGAGGGACGTGTCTCCTGAATACGGGAGGGATAGACCCAGATCGTCCCCTCCTAAAGAGGAATTCGACCCCCTCGCTCGAAGGGTGGCTGAATTGGAAAAGTTATTGGTGGAAAAGAACTCTATGGGGACACCTTCGGCTTGTATAGGGTCGCCCTTCTCGCCCGAGATAAATCATGTCATCGCCGACCCCAAGAAGAAAATGCCCCCGATGGAGACATATGATGGGCTGGGAGACCCTTATGATCATTCAGATGGGTACAATAGGTAATGACCTACTATGGGAATTCGGACGCTGCTAAATGCCACATGTTTGCAATGACCTTGAAGAAGAGTGCCCGAGAATGGATGGGGACCTTAGTGGTTGGTTCAATCAATTCTTGGAGTGATCTTCGGGAGAAGTTTCATGCTCGGTTCAGGAGTAACAGAAGATGAGGAAAGATCACCGCTTCCCTCATGCAGGTTCAATAAAGGTCGAATGAAAGTCTCGGTCAATACGTCAAAAGATTCCGTGAGGCCATGGGTTTGGTAGCCGAACTAATTTCTCCTCAACCCCTATGTTTCTTCACGACTTTACTGGACATTGGGAAGTCGAAGAAACTGATGAAGAATTTGGTGATCAACCCTCCGACAGATTTGACAGAAGCCTTCCATCGGGCATAAGGGTTTATCGCGATAGAGGAGGCTATAGGAAATTTCAAACTGAACTCCCAGTTATACAAAAAGTCCAAGGATCGGGACAAGTAGAACTACCAGCGGTCGGATAATCAGGGGAGATCTGACAACTATGGTAAGAAAAGATACAGTGGGAGAGGTTCGGGAAGTGGTCGACCGCCTTTCCCGAACAGGAATGTCAACCAAGTCTACACCGCCCTCAACACTAATCGGGCAAAGATATTGGAAGAGATGCGGAATAAACATTTTTTTGAACCATGCTCGATGCATCCGAAGCCTGAAAAGAGGGGTCGGGACAAATACTGTGAGTACCACCAGAGCCGCGGGCATACGACAGAGATGTGTAATGATCTGAAGGACTTGATAGAGAAGAACGTTCAGAACGGGCAGTTAGTACAGTATGTGGTCGGTCGAGAAGGTTTAGAGGAACCTCGAGAGGAGAACAGAGTGCCTACTTGGGAAACACAGTCGCAACCGAACCCACAAGCTCGATGCGTGATTGACGTAATTTCAGGCTGTTCGGTAGGATGTGTAACAGGGAAGAAGAGAAGTGGACATCTCGAGGCCGTGCTATCGATAGCAGGATCCTCGCCAAGAAAGGATCGGGCTTATCCGGGGAAATCCATCTCATTCTCAGATGAAGATTATCCAATGGATCTGATAGAGCCACACAACGGGACATTGGTAATAATGACACAAGTCAGACCGGTGGACGTGAAAAGGATGATGATCGACAATGGGTCCTCGGTAGACATACTGTATACGCACGCCTATCAGATGATGAATTTAGAAGGAAAGAAGATGGAGTTTGGAGGAGAAGGCCCGTTGTATGGTTTCAGTGGCGACCCAGTGCATGTGTCAGGAACCATCGAGTTGTCTGTCAAGTTCGGTACAACACCCGAGCATGTAGAAATTATGGTAAGGTTTTTTGTGGTACAGGTGGATTCAGCGTACAACACCAACATGGGAAGACCGACACTGGCGGCCTTGCAAGCAGTAACATCCATACCACACTTCAAGATCAAGTTCCCAACATCGAACAAGATATGGGAGTTAAAAGGAGATCTTGATCTCTTCGGGTGTCGGGGTGAGCAAGCAGAAACAGATGATGGCCATCGAAATAGAGCCATTCACTGAGAGCAGTACTGAACCACTGACACTGCCAGCCGATGAGACGGAGGATGGGGAGTTGATCCCGGGTAATAAAAAGAAGATTAACAAGATTGGATCAGGATTGGCAGAACCACTACGGATAGGACTGGTAGATCTGATTCGGATATATGCTAACATTTTCGCATGGGAGCCTAGTGACATGCCCGGGGTAAGCGAATCGGTGGCATTGCATAGGTTACATGCAGACCCAAAAAAGAAGCTAGTGATACAAAAATGAAAGATTTTCGCTCCAGAGAGGCAGAGGATCATAGACGAAGAAATCGCCAAACTTCTGGAAGCTGGATTTATATTTGAAATCGACTACCCCGAATGGCTGACAAATGTGGTTATGGTTCAGAAACAAAACAGGAAGTGGAGATTATGCATAGATTACACAGACCTAAACAAGGCGTGCCCGAAAGATTTCTATCCTTTGCCTAACAAAGATCAGTTGATTAATGCCACATCGGGGTACGACATATTGAGCTTCATGGATGCTTTCTCGGGAAACCACCAGATTTTGATGAATAAGGAAGACATCCCGAAGATGAGCTTTATCACACATCGGGCCATATATGCTTATCGAAAGATGATTTTTGGATTACTCAACGCTGGGGCAACTTATCAACGGATGATGAACTTCGTATTCAGAAAGCAGCTAGGCCGAAGCATGGAAGTGTACGTGGACGACATGATTGTAAAATGTATGTCAGTCCGAGATCATCTAGAGGACCTTGAAAGCTACTTCGAAATAGTAAGAAGACACAAGTTGCGGTTGAATCTGACCAAGTGTACATTTGGATTGGGATCAGGGAAGTTTCTGGGTTACTTGGTCAGTAAGAGGGGCATTGAGGCAAACCCGGAAAAGATCCAGGCGATCATGGACATGAGGTCTCCAAAGACATATAAGGATGTGCAACGGCTGACGGGGCAAATTGTGGCCCTTCAGAGATTTATGTGAAAATCAGCCGAGAGATTTATGAGAAAAGCTTTCAGCGGACATCAGAATGCGAAGACGCATTCCAAGAAATCAAAAAATATTTTTCTTCGGCACCATTGTTGATGAAGCTGATCCCTTTGGAAGCCTTATAACTATACTTTGGTCGCAAGTTCGATGGCGTTAAAGACCGTGACCGATACAAGACAAAGGGAAGGCGCCTTCTAGTGTATTACGTCAACCACGTTCTTCGAGATCCAGAGACAAGATACCCGAACCTGGAAAAATTTACCTACGCCTTAATTATTGTTTGTAGGAAGCTTAGGCATTATTTCCAGGGTCTGCTAATAGTGGTGTACACGGATCAACCGCTAAAGAAGATTTTATTGAGACCAGAAGTCTCGAGTCGTTTGGCTGCGTGGGCAATGGAATTAACTCAGTTCGCCCTGGAATACCACCCCCGAACACCGATCAAGGGACATGCATTTGAAGAATTCATATTGGAATGTTCTTTTACAGAACTAGATGTGAATACGGTTACCGAAGCTCAACAGGGACAAACTTCGTGGACTTTGTATGTAGATGGGTCATCAACTTCGGACATCAGTGGAGCGGGGGTCATTCTAACAAGTCCCAAAGGATTCAAAGTCCAACAAGAGATTCAGTTTTAGTTTAAAGACACAAATAACGAGGCAGAATATGAAGCCACTCTAGCCGGACTACGGTTGGCCCGAAGCTTGGAAGTGCAGAAGTTGGTCATCTATAGTGATTTATAGCTAGTGGTCAAGCATTATCGGGGGAGTATGAGGCTCGGGGGCGAGAATGTCAAAATATCTAGCCGAAGTGAAAGATAATCTCACATACTTCAGCTCACATAGTTGTTAGAAGTCGACCCGGTCACCGATAATTGGCGTGAAGAAGCTCTGGCGCGGTTTGGCGACTCACCAAGCAAGCTCCTTCAACGGGTCAGTGTATCTAGAGGTCTTAGAACAACCAAGTGTCACGAAGACAGATGTGCTAACTTTGGACCGGCTTGACTGCTGGCTCACACCTTATATCTCCTACTTGGTGGATGGGGTTCTACCTTTGGACCGAATCTTGGCAAGGAAAATCAAGCACCGAAGCTCAAATTTCGTCCTTATTGACGGAGATCTGTACCGAAGGGCCTTTAGTTCTCCCTTACTCAAATGTTTAACACTATCAGAAGTAGATTACATGCTTAGGGACGTACATGAAGGGGTTTGTGGGGATCACATAGGGGCCAAGTCACTAGTGAAAGTAGTATGCACACAAGCCAATCATGTTTGATGATAAAGCATATACTTTGTAACAATCTTATTCATTTATTAATAAAAAGTATTAATTTATTAAAGGCTTTTAATTATCTACATGATGTTGTTTTATAATATGTGATAAACCCATAGTTTTAAGCAATGCTTTTAGAATAATGATGATGATCATTCTAATGAGATCTAAATTCTTAGAAAGCTTAAAACTAAAATAGTTCCCAATCATTGGATTACTAAATTGGGGATTAGTGAATCCGGATAGATTGGTACACATACGTTCTTGCTCATTGGATGAGGATGATTGATCTCATGATCATTTGTGTGGAGACACTAAAGCAAGTATGTAGGTGCTTATTAGAGAATAAGTTCATTGAACGTGGCTCGCTAAGGAATACCTAATGGAGTTTTATTTGCTGTCAATAGGAATTCTGTAGTGATAGTAGTCTAAGTGATCCTTGGACTTGAGATCATCATAGTATCTTGTGTATGATGAGTTATACTTTGACTTATTCCTTAAGACCCTTAGGGTATATCAAAGGGTATGCTTGGGTATAATAAGTTGTATATGGAGATAATGTATGATCAATAAAGAATCTACCACTTCTAATAAAAGAAGAGAAATGTCCTATGTGATTCGATAAATGACAACCCAAAAGAGTCCTTGGCAAAGGCGAGAATGAAATTAGAAAGGAGTTTCTAATTTGCATTATTTGAGTTGTGCATTTAAGGATCGAAATACATATAATTAAATAAAATAAGACTTGACAAAGAATTCCATGTCTTATATTTAATTGGGACATTGTATGGTGGAAGGATTGAATTGTACTTGTAACTATTTACTCAAAGGTTCTTTAATGATTAATGTTGAAATCTATATTATCTGGAAAGTCGTTGATCGCTAGGAGGCTTATCCTATTGTAGAATAAATATTATTTAAATAAATTAATTGTTTAATTTATTTATTTAAATAAGATTAGAATTGTTCTAATTGATTTATTCACAACCGGTTTAATATGGAGAACCTAAAGGGTCACACCATAAAAGGAAGAATAATTATTTAAGAAGTTAATGGCATAATCGTAATAATATAAAGTTATGTATATTTAATTTAATCTATGGTGATAGAATAAATTAAATAGCTTAATATTTATTATTTAATATTTTAAAATATTAAATATAAATTAATAAGAGGAGTCTTATTAATATTATTACAATTATTATTATTTTAATTTCTAAAAGAGTTTAGAAATTAATTTAATATAAGTACTCTCATTTATTCCTAATTGGATTAGGAAGGAAAATTAGTTAAAGGAGTTTAATTAATTATCCCTAATAAGATTAGGGAGCTTAATTAATTAAAAGAATTTAATTAATTAAATAAATCCCAATTCCTTAATTGTTAAGGTGGGTTGCCCACATCTATAAATAAGAGGAGTCTTATTATGGGTGGTATGGGTTGTTGACTTTAAAAAGTACGTAATAATTCCAAGTTGTTGGGAGTATGCCTTTTCTATAGAGATAGAAAACTAGGGTTAGCCAAAACACCCATCTTCTTGAATTTTCTTCTTCCTTGGTGGATCACCTCTAGAGGCCAAACACATGGGTGGCTAACGTTGATCAAAGGAAGGAACCAAACCCGGTGGATTCAAGTTGAACGTGAAAGGATTTGGAGGTGAACTTGTACCTGAGGAAGCTCGATCTTCAAGGGTATGATTTTATTCTTTATCTTTTCGTTTAATTAATAATTATGCATAAAGGGTGATCCGGGTATATGGTTTGTAAATTTTAAACTCTGATTTTACACGCTTCCGCATTAATTTTGTAATTTGATTGCTTTCATGAATATTACAAATCTAACAGTGGCATCAGAGCCAAACCTTTATGTAAATTATTAATTGTTCAGATTTGATATGTATATTGATATGTGTTTAGAACAATTTTTTGGGCATAATTTTATTGTATAAAATTTATTAAAAAAAAAAAAAAAAAAAAAAAAACGTGCTGCTTTTTTTTTTTTAAGGGACGCAGGTGTCATTTGTTAAAAAGGAAGCATGTTAATGAATGAAACAAATGGAAGCTATTCTGCAAAATTTTTTAACTCAAGGCTTGCACGGAAATCGAGGCCATAATAAGGCAGCGTGCATTCAATGATTCATGGAATAGCAATATGCACCAAGACATTAAAAAAAAAAAAAGAGGCAGCCACGGTTAAAAAAAAAAAAAAAATTTGGAATAAGTTGCACGGATTTTCAAGTTAACAGTTTATATATATTATATATATATAATATAATTTAGTTAACAGTTTTTTTAGAAAAACAGCGTACGGTTATTAATTATATATATATATAATAGTTATATATATATATATATATTATTCTTAATAATTTTAGAATTAAAATAAAGTTTATTTTAATTTTAAAATAAAAAGTTCATTTTAATATTAAAATATAAAGTTTATTTTAATTTTAAAATTAAATTTTATGCTAACTAATTAGAGTTGGAATTGGATTCCATGCTAACTAATTGGAGTTGAAATTGGATTGCCTAATTTCCTTAAATAAAGGAGTTTATTTAGATATGAAATAGGATTTCATATTATTCAAAATAAAAGAGTTTATTTGTGAATAGGAAAGAAAATCCGTATTTCCTTAAATAAAAGAGTTTATTTAAATATGGAATAAGATTTCATATTATTCAAAATAAAGGAGTTTATTTGTGAATAGGAAAGAATATTCGTGTTTCCTTTAATTAAAGATTTTTTTTACATGGAATTGGATTCCATAATTAATTAAAATAAAGGAGTTTATTTTGATTAAAAATTTTGATTAAAATAAAATAGTTTATTTTATTCAAAATTGGATAAATTAAAATAAAATAGTTTTATTTTGATTTAAATTTGATTAAAATAAAGGAGTTTATTTTGATTCAAAAATAGATTTTATACTAACTAAATTTGCCCATTAAATGATATCAATATATATATTAAATGTTTATTATTCATGAGATGAATGTTATTTATTGATGCATATGGTGATGTATATGATAATAAATGGGATTGATTATGGACTATTGACCAATGCGATTGGATTTATTTTAGTTGGATGCATGAATGTATGGGTTTTATTAAATGGGGTCTGCATGCACTGTCTTCTCTAATTTTCTTAATGTAAATTCTATCTCCTCCTATGTACTTCCCTTATTTATGATCAAGGTTTCTATTTATTTTAAAATAGTTATGTAATAGGAATTTTAGAATTATTTTGAAGAATTGGAGATCAAGGGGCAAGGAGCGCTTGAAGACCCGTTTGTAATGGAGCCCGGGTTTAAATGTAATAGTTATATTTAAATATTAATTCTTGCACCCCTAGGGTTTGACCTTTTGGTTCACTTGGTGGCTCTAGTGAACCAAACTAGAATAAAAGTCCATAATCAATCCGGGTAGAATATAGTATTCTATATGCATGCTTATACTATATATATATATTATATATTATGCAAACATGCTTCGCATGTTAATTAATATATACGCGTGTATTTTATATATATATGTGCATGCGCTAAAAACAAGATGAGACAAATTAATAACAAACCCCTCGGTTTTTATATTAAGTCCCAAGCGTTCAAAGATATTTGGAATATCGAACGTCGCCTTCTAGCATGATAAAATTAATAGAGTATTAAATATTTAATATGAGTTTGTTGTGTCACCACAAGGCAAGTATTAAGTATTTAAGATGTTAATTTATCACATTTGATGCTTATAAAGAAAATTGAACAATATTGTTTTGTTGTGTCACCACAAGGATGATATTTTTCTTTTTTGAATATATGGAGTGCTAGGTCGGACTTAACTTGGATAATTTTGATTCGGATGTGCCACCACTTGATCAAAATAATCTAAGAGGCAAAATACAAGGAGTTGCATAGTTGATGTAATTGACAAAAGTTGTCTACCTATTTATTTATATATAGTTTGTTGTGTCACCACAAGGCTATATACATTTGAAATGGGATCCTTATTCTCACTAGCAAATCTTTAATTAGATTTTGCCGAACTATATAAGTGAGGGTAATATAGTTTGAAGAAAATAGTGGGAGATACCAATTTAAAACAAGACCTAATTTATTTTGGTAATTAATAAAAGAATGTATGTTAAAATGTTGTTAATTACAAATTCATTTACGAATTTTACAATGTCTAAAATTACTATCATCACGAAGCATATTAGATGCTAAATTAACTGGGGCCAAGATTAAACGGATAAGTTAAGGAATTTGAGAATAGTTCTCATGGTGAAAAGTTATCTTACATCCTTAATATGCCTATCCTGCACTGCAATGGTTGCGAATGCCTCCTCGAGGAAGACATTGCTACTTTTAGAAAGTGGTAAGATGATGCACAGTTGGCTCAATGCATCATGCTCGCATCCATGAGTAACGAGCTTTAGCGTCAGCCTGAAACTATGGATGCTCTTACTATATTCCTGCACATCAAGTAGTTGATGGTGAGAAAAGTAGGACTGATAGATATTAGATATCTAAGGAGCTCTTCCGATCTAGAATGGCCAATGGCACTATAAATGCATAAAAAAGTTCTTAACATAATCAATTTGATTGATCAATTAGGACAACAGTTTTGTCATGGATGGAGAGTTGAGCCAAGATTTGATCTTGTACTCACTCCTGGACTCCTTTCACAATTGTTGTGAATTTTCATATGAACAAGCTAGATATCGCCTTCATGATTTGCTTAACATGTTGAAAAATGTTGAGAGTCACTTTCAACCAAGAAAGACCAAGTCTTCTTGGTAGGGGCCAAAGGATCTTCCGAAAAGAAGAACGATTCAAAGAAGGTAAATAGAAATGCATAAAAAAGGATAATAAGAACAAAAGCGTCACGGATAGCAAAGGAGTTTGCTTCCACTACAATAAGCCCTGACATCGGAAAGAAATCTGCAAGAAGCATCTTGCGAGAGGCTAACCAAAGAAGCTTAGTGAAGTTTGGTTTATAATACGCTTTTTGTTCATGATTGAAATAAATTTTTCTTTAAGTCAAGGTTCTACTTGGGTATTGGATACCAACTTTGGTTATCATAAATATAGATTTATGAAGGGACCAAGCAGAAGTAGAAAGTTAAACAAAGATAAGTAATCCTATGTGTGGAAAATGAAGCAAAGGTTGCTGCATTAGCTATAGAAACTTATAGTTTAGCAATGCCTACGGGCAAATCTATTAAGTCAATAAGTTGTTATTGTATTCCAGTACTTGTTAGAAACATTATTTCTATTTCATTGTTGGACAATGAAATCTTTGGTATTATAAATAAGAACAATTGTTGTTCTATTTATAATAATAATGTTTTGTATAGAACTGGAATATTACTTAATAAATTTTGTATACTTGACTTATGCGAAAATAATTTTGCAAATTGAACAAATTAGTATAAGAAAAGGAGATGATCATTCAAAGAGTTGAATGTGTGTATTTGCTGAAATACAAGTGTGAATTATTTGAAAGGTTCAAAGAATTCAGAAGTGAAACAAATTGGCAAAGTATTAAGATTCTTTGATTAGATCAAGGGATAAATACTTGTGCAATAAGTTTCTAGATCATCTCAAATAGTTTTCTCATAATGGACACATCTTGATATACAATAATTGATTGATGTATCTGAATGAAAAATCGTACCTTGTTGGACATGGTGCGGTCCATAATGATTTTACTGACATTCCAGTATCCTTCTGGGATAATGTCCTAGAAATGGCTGCATATCTACAAAAATGGTAACCTCAAAATCCCATTTCCAAGACTCCATAAAAGTTATAGACAGGGAGGATTCCTAATCTTAAGTATGTTAAGATAAGGGGTTCCAACTTATGTGAAAAGGTTTCAAAAGGATAAGCTTGGGACAAGATTTGACAAGTGTCGATTTGTGGGACATCCTAAAGTAAGTTTAGGGTATATGTTCTATAATTCTACTTAGCAAAAGGTGTTTATTACGAAACACGCGCCTTCTAAGATAAAGGCGTTTATCATTGAAGGGCTAGTGGGAGGATAATAGATCTTGAAAAGTTCAAGAACCACAAAACACTATAAGTCAAATAAGAGGAACACAGTAGATGAACCCACTTGTACCACAACCGAATCGTAAATGCGAATAGTACCAAGATACCTAGGAGGTATGGATTCATCATAGATGATGATGATGAGGTACGCATCATAGAAGATGATGATCCAGTTACATACGATGAGTTAAGAGTTGTAGACACTCAGAGAAATTGATTGAAGCAATATTCTCAAAAATGGAACATTCGTTTTGATGAAACAAATCAAAAGAGTTTGATTTTATCAAAAATAAGAATGAACCTAGTGTGTACAAAAGGGTCAGTGGGAGCATCGTGACATTCCTAGTACTATATGTTGATATACTACGGATGAGGAATAACATACCAATGCTACAATCAGTAAAGATAAAGTTGTCTAAACATTCCTCCATGAATGGTTTGGGAAGAGTATCTTAATTGGGGATATAAATCTATATAGATAGATTTTAGAGGATGCTCGACTTAACCCAAGGAACGTATATTCATTTGATGCTAAAGTTGTTTAGCATGGAAAACTCCAAGAGATGTCTCATGTTGATGAGCTATGGAGTGTATCTCTCTTAATAGTCCCCATAGACTCCAAAGAAGAGAGATTGCATGAGTGACAATCATGTATGCAATGAAATGTACGAGACCTGATGTTGATCAGTCATATTCTGGAGAAGATCACTGTAAGACAGTGAAAAACATCTTAAAGTTCTTAACCGGCACTAAAGATGTGAGCATACATGGTGGGTCTAAATTAAAACTAGAGGGCTTAATGGACTCAAGTTTTTTCGATGCAGACCAAGACGACGAAAAAATCCACTTTAAGGTAAAGCGTTATCTTGAACAAAGGTGTAGTGAATTGAAAAGGTTCCAAACAAAGAAAGAGTTCTTTGGTTTAGTAATAAAGACAAAGTATATAGCTATAAATGAAGTTTTGCAGTTGATTGTTTGGATTAAAAGTTCATTACAGAACTAGGAATAGTTCCTAAGTCTCATCTTGGATCTAAACATGTGTTGTGGCACTTTTTTTTTATTATAAGAATCATTGAAAGATGGAAATCACTATAGAGATAGTGGACTCTCAAGAACAACATTACATATCCATTAACTAAAGCTTATCCAACAGCAGGATAATCGTCACTTAAAGAAGAAGAGTATAAGATACCATGACGATTGGCTTTAGTGCAAGTGGGAGATTGAAAGTAGTATGCACACAAGCCAATCATGTTTGATGATAAAGCATATACTTTGTAACAATCTTATTCATTTATTAATAAAAGTATTAATTTATTAAAGGCTTTTAATTATCTACATGATCTTTGTTTTATAATATGTGATAAACCCATAGTTTTAAGCAATGCTTTTAGAATAATGATGATGATCATTCTAATGAGATCTAAATTCTTAGAAAGCTTAAAACTAAAATAGTTCCCAATCATTGGATTACTAAATTGGGGATTAGTGAATCCGGATAGATTGGTACATACGTTGCTTGCTCATTGGATGAGGATGATTGATCTCATGATCATTTGTGTGGAGACACTAAAGCAAGTATGTAGGTGCTTATTAGAGAATAAGTTCAATTGAACGTGGCTCGCTAAGGAATACCTAATGGAGTTTTATTTGCTCGTCAATAGGAATTCTCTGTAGATGATAGTAGTACAAGTGATCCTTGGACTTGAGATCATCATAGTATCTTGTGTATGATGAGTTATACTTTGACTTATTCCTTAAGACCCTTAGGGTATATCAAAGGGTATGCTTGGGTATAATAAGTTGTACATGGAGATAATGTATGATCAATAAAGAATCTACCACTTCTAATAAAAGAAGAAATGTCCTATGTGATTCGATAAATGACAACCCAAAGAGTCCTTGGCAGGCGAAATGAAATTAGAAAGGAGTTTCTAATTTGCATTATTTGGAGTTGTGCATTTAAGGATCGAAATACATATAATTAAATAAAATAAGACTTGACAAGTAATTCCATGTCTTATATTTAATTGGGACATTGTATGGTGGAAGGATTGAATTGTACGGTAACTATTTACTCAAAGGTTCTTTAATGATTAATGTTGAAATCTATATTATCCGGAAAGTCGTTGATCGCTAGGGAGAGCTTATCCTATCAGTAGAATAAATATTATTTAAATAAATTAATTGTTTAATTTATTTATTTAAATAAGATTAGAATTGTTCTAATTGATTTATTCACAATCCGCTTAATATGGAGAACCTAAAGGGTCACACCATAAAAGGAAGAATAATTATTTAAGAAGTTAATGGCATAATCGTAATAATATATTATGTATGTATATTTAATTTAATCTATGGTGATAGAATAAATTAAATAGCTTAATATTATTATTTAATATTTTAAAATATTAAATATAAATTAATAAGAGGAGTCTTATTAATATTATTACAATTATTATTATTTTAATTTCTAAAAGAGTTTAGAAATTAATTTAATATAAGTACTCTCATTTATTCCTAATTGGATTAGGAAGGAAAATTAGTTAAAGGAGTTTAATTAATTATCCCTAATAAGATTAGGGAGCTTAATTAATTAAAAGAATTTAATTAATTAAATAAATCCCAATTCCTTAATTGTTAAGGTGGGTTGCCCACATCTATAAATAAGAGGAGTCTTATTATGGGTGGTATGGGTTGTTGACTTTAAAAAAGTACGTAATAATTCCAAGTTGTTGGGAGTATGCCTTTTCTATAGAGATAGAAAACTAGGGTTAGCCAAAACACCCATCTTCTTGAATTTTCTTCTTCTTTGGTGGATCACCTCTAGAGGCCAAACACATGGGTGGCTAACGTTGATCAAAGGAAGGAACCAAACCCGGTGGATTCAAGTTGAACGCGAAAGGATTTGGAGGTGAACTTGTACCTGAGGAAGCTCGATCTTCAAGGGTATGATTTTATTCTTTATCTTTTCGTTTAATTAATAATTATGCATAAAGGGTGATCCGGGTATATGGTTTGTAAATTTTTAAACTCTGATTTTACACGCTTCCGCATTAATTTTGCAATTTGATTGCTTTCATGAATATTACAAATCTAACAACTAGGACACAAGATTTTGAGGTAGGGGTACTATTGGTCGACTATCTATACAGAGGCCAAAGAATTCGTTAGAAAATGTCCCAAGTGTCACCGAATAAAGACCATCCCACATCGACCTCCCCAAGAGTCAGACTTTCGGTCTTATCACCGATTCCCTTTGCTGTACGGGGAATCGACATCCTGGGACCTCTGCCAAAGGCCAAGGGATAAGTCAGTTTTGTGATCGTTGCTATCGACTACATGACAAAGTGGGTGTAAGCTAAACCTCTGCAGAAGATCACCGAACAAGAATGTCTGAAGTTTTTCAAAGAATGGGTTGTTTATCGGTTCGGTATCCCGATGGCGGTGGTGTTAGATAATGGGAGGAAATTTGTGGGGTTGAAGTTCGAAGTCTTTTTGAAAGAATTGGGAATTCAGCACCGAAAGACTTCAGTGGCCCACCCCCAATCGAACGGTCAAGTGGAAATCACCAACCGAACTCTGCTTAACGGCATCAAAAGAAGGCTGGATGAATTAAAGGGTCGGTGGCCCGAAGAGTTACTCAATGTTTTGTGGGTGTATCGGACTACTCCGAGAACAATAACTGGGGACTCTCTGTTCCGATTGGCGTATGGGACCGATACACTCATACCTGTTGAGATCGGATCCCTTACCTTATGGGTCAGCCAATATAAAGAGTTGTACAATGACCAGGGGTTGCGATCAAATTTAGATCTTTTGGAAAAAGTTCGGGACTCAGCTCTGATAAGGTTGGCAATCTACCAGCGAAGAACAGCCCGACACTATAATCATAAGGTGAAGCAGAGGGGGCTTGAAGTTGGGGATTTGGTCCTTCGGGAATCGGAGGCATCAACCCCCCAGAACACTGGCAAGCTGATGCCTAACTGGGAGGGCCCCTATGAAGTAGTAGAAGTACCGAAACCAGGTACATACCGGCTTTTGAGCAATGGATGGTTCAAAAGTAAAGAATACATGGCATGCTGGAAGACTTAATAACTTTTACGAGTAAAAGTTATGTCATTATTTTCCTCATTCATATAACCGTTTTAATTTTAAATGAAATAAATGAAATTTTTCTTCAGAAATGTTTAACGTCATTTATATTCATATAATTTTCTGTACTCGATCAGACAAACATCAGACTTAAACCAGTCAGAAAGTTGAAGACGACATCACTGATCGATAAAAGTCATGGGTATAACTGATCGAGAATGCTATAGTCTTCGATCAGAAAAAATTCGGGCTTAAACCCATTAAAGAGTCGAAGACGACATAACTGATCGGTACAAGTCACGGGTATAACTGAGCGAGAAAACTATAATCCTAAGAATTAGATAAGCTTCAGACATAACTTAATCAAAATAGTTAAATGTCATGTAACTGATCGACAACAGTCATGAGTATAACTGATCGCATAAAATTTCAAACAAAAATTTTGTACTTCATTCATACTTTCAAATTTTTACAAAACCCGATCGTATAAGATTCGGGCAAAGTACAAATATAAAAGAAAAATGAAGACTACAAAAGAAATGTACAAGTCCTAAGAACTAATCCTGTGGACCCCCATCTTCGACACCTAATTCATCATCAGAAGACTCAAGGAGAGAAGGGTCGAGCCCAACAACTATCATCTTCGCCCGAGCCTTTTCCCGACAAGTTTCATACCCTTCACCAAATTGGGCCATGACCTTATCGTTCAAGGCATCAGACTCTTCGTACTCGGCAATTATTCGCTGCTCAGCTTTGGCCTAACCTTCCTTCAGGGAGTTGTTTTCTCGAATCAGATATCTTATTTTCTCGTGCGCTTCAGAAAACTTCTCCCCGAGGGCCTCGATCGCCTACTCCCGATCTTGACTTTGCCTGCCAAATGCTCTTTTTCCTGGAGCAACTTCTTGGCATGACCTTCATGGCCGACGAACTCATGCTGAAGTAAAGAATATTGTTCTTTCAGTTCATCGGCCTGACGATCGGCCTGGGTTGCCTTATTCCGGGTCTCAGCATGGAGATCCTGTTCCTTCTTCAAGTCTGAGTTTAGACCTCGAACCTCTACCTCAAGAAGTAGCACGTCCAACCTTAGTTGAACCACTTTTTTGGTCATTCGGGCTAGAGGTAGAATTGCTCAGGTAAGGATAGTGTTGGCCTGCAGAAGAAGGAGCATATTAGCTATGAGGGATAGAGCGTGAAAATAACAGAAGTGATTTGATGACTTGGGGGATTACCTGGCACTGGGCGCGGACATAGGCAACCAGGTACTCTTTGGAGGAGAAACCCTTAAACCGCTCGTCATCACCCGACAATTTGAAGTGATCAAAAAAGTTAAAGGGAAATACCTACAAAGGGCTCTTCGACCAACAGGTTATCTGTGTCCCTTGAGAAGAACTCGCTTTGGATGTAGGAGTTGATGTGGGAAGGGGTTCGGCCTCGTAACCAGCTGCTCGGGAACTATAGCTACCCGAGGCTTCTTCAGACGAGGTTCGAGAGGAACCACTTCGGTCTCCTCCGAATATTCGATCACTGTAACTTGGGCAGGGGGTGGAGGAATCGGCTTCAGTAAAGCTGAGTGATACCACTTGTTTTTAGTAGTTAACTTATATATCTAGTACCCCTCTTTGACGGATCACAAAACAAAGTTATAGATCTCAAGTTAACCCCTAAAACTAGAAAAAAATTAGGTTGTTCTAATTTTTGAAAATCTAGTTTTCATTTCTTGCTTTAAATCCAACTTTTGATCCTCAAAAGGGTTAGATCTAAACATAATAGACTTATTAACATGTAAATCTAGAGTTTTAATGTTTTGAATCATAGATCCAAGTTTTGATTTAGAAAAGTCAACAATAAATTACATAATCTAGTTTAGGGTATACCTTTGCTTGATTTTCTTTCTCCTTCGTGCTAAGCTTTGATTATGGAGCTAGATAGCTTGCAAAAACTCTCCCTCTCTCTCTATAGCTGACCAAAAATGGCCTTCCTCTCTCTCTATAGTTTGGTTAACAACTTATGAAAATGAAAAAAGAGAGAAAGAAATTAGATTTTTGTTAGGATGAAATGTATAGATACATAATGCATATCTAAGATACGCTCCCATCTACTCTCTCTTATCTTATGTTTCTTGTAGCCTTAGACAAATGTTGCTTGTATACTTGTACAAAATGTTAACACACGAGTCCGCACAAAAGGAAGTTTGGTTTTGATAAGCTTCAAGGGTAATTTAGAGTTCAATGAACATCAACTAAGGATTAGTTAAATCAAAAGTGTAATAACAATTCAAGGATTCGATAACAACATAGTATGAAATAACTATAAGTCATAAGTCATTAAACATCACGCATAAAAATCGTGCTTTAGGAATAAACTGGAAAGCATCAAAAAGTAAAATAAACTTTGCTTGAACAATGATAATAAGCTAAGGCCACATTCTTTGTGAATAATGAAACATTTAGGAACTTTGTTCAATATAGGAATAGGAAACTTGTTCAATAAGATACAACTTGAACAATCATAATTGAAGTAAGATAAGGAACTTACTCAATCCATCGACAAGGTTTGCATTATACAAAATAAATAGGATTCAAGAGCTTAATAAAAGATTAAGTAACTTGCGTAATTAAAAAAGTATTACATGATAGCGAAAAGTAAACCTTGTTGAATAAGTTAGCACAGACATAAGAGTAGGAATAGGAAACTTACGTAATAATAGACAAGATAAAATAATGTACTTGCATTATGTAAAGAATAAGGTTTAGGAACCTTCTCAATTCTAAACAAGATAGGGAAAAGAAACTTGCATAATCGTAAAATTAGGGTTAGGAAACTTGCCTCATGCGTATGTTAAACAATCACTACTCACGTTCACCACAAGTCCTACACATGCCATTTGTATTGACAACACTCATTAGTTACACTAATATTAACTTTATGAGTTTAATTCTCACTTTTTGTATAGCTCGTTAACTTAGTTTAAGTTTTGTTTACTACCACAAACCACATATTGCAATACCGAAGTCTCAAATTAATGAGCATTACATTCTAGCTCTTTAACAACTTATCAACTTATCATGTTATGTCAATATATGAACGTTAACAAGATGATATAACATCCTATTACATGTTCAACATGTTATAATACTCTTTAGGTTAGGTTAGACTAACACATAATAGACTGCAGACAACCAAAACAACAAAGTCCATACTGCTACCCCACCCCCCAATGGACCTCAGTTTCTGCAGTTCGCAAATTGAACACAGCAGAAAGCCAATTTGGCCTACAAACTACTTTCTAACAACCAATTTCACACATATAAACTACATAAACTTCACAGAAACATAACTTAAGGTTTCCAATGTGTTTTTAACTATATAAATAACATAAACAACAAAATTAAAACATTTAATTTCATTATTTTTATTATTTCTTCACCTTTTGAGATTCATAAAGAAATTCATCATTGTGAATTCGTTTTTCAACCAAAACAGTTAGCTTAACTCATAATATTTTTGTTTCTTCGTGTATTTTCACAATCAACAAATAATTACTAATTTATTACATGAATTGAACATCAATTTTAATATCACATAAGCCATATTCGTGTGTGTGTGTGTGTATATATATATATATATATATATATATATATATATATCACCGCTATTCAATTTCTTCACTTTTAAACATATTTCCATGAAATTGATTACTTTAAATCATGAATGAATGATATAAAACAGTTTATAATCATCTATTAACACATAAAAAACTCATAATTTCCACACAATCATTCACAAAGAACATTTTAGAAATTAACAAAACTTTAAAGAAATAACAATTTTACCTTTGCTTTCTTATTTACATGATGAAGGCTACTTTGCTAATCCCCTCCTGGCTTTCAAACTTCTAAATTTCATCTAAATTTCTCTAGAGCTCTCACTTTCTTCTCTCTTTTCTCTGTTCTTTCTCTTCTCTATTTTCTTCTTCCTTTAGTATTAGGCTTAAACTAAAACTTTAACACAAAAAGAAAAACAGACGCTAATATATAAAAACTGACATATAATAATAACTCTACTATATATATATATATATATCAGTTATTTTTATTTTAAATTCAAAAGTCATAGGCCTTATTTGGCAAAACACTTTTAAAATAAAGACTTAACATTCCTTAAGCCTTGTTTAGTAAAACCTATTTAAATTAAAGATTTAACATTCATTAAACCTTGTTTGGCAAAACCTAATTAAAACTCTTTTTAATTTATTTTAATAACTTATTTATAATATAGTTTATTGTCACACTTTATTTAATTAAATTCTAATATTAAAATTTAATTAAATTAAAGCTAATAACAACTTATTAAATCAATTTGCCACATAATCAAATTGTCACAAAATTATAATTTCCTTCTAATTTTATTTAATAAATTAGTACATTACTTTCATTACTAAATTAAATTAAAACAACATTATAACAATTCATTTAAACCATATCTATTCTCTAGTTTAATTATAAAATTAAATTAGAATATCACCACATAATAATTAATTCATCACTCTTTTATTTTAATTAACTTCAAAATACCAAATTACCAATTATCAACTTAATTAACATATTACATTAATTAAGTTAATTCCCAACAAATCATAAATTATTTATTTAAATAATAAATAGTCAAATTAAACAATAAACACATCAACTAAAATATTTATTTAAGTCAATAAATATTTTAAATTATACATAAAATTCTGGATTGTTACATCCTTCCTCTTTTTAAGGATTCTGTCTCTAGAATCATAACTTAAATAATTCATTCGTCATAGTCTTCCCTCATTACAAAGATTATGTCTTCAGAATTGAAGACACAGATCAAACAAATAACTCACGATAACTTTTCATCATTTTATCTTCGAGTTCCCACGTTGCTTCCTCGGCACTGTGGTTCCTCCATATCACCTTCACAGAAGGTATCACTTTATTCTTGAGCACTTGTTCTTTCCTGTCAACTATCTTAATAGGAATCTCATCATAAGACAAATCTTTATCGAACTGTAACGGCTCGTACTCGATCAAATGTTCGTAGTTGGGTTTATACGGTCTCAATACTAAAACATGAAAGACATTGTGAACATTATCTAATTATGGAGGTAGGGCTACCTTTTAAGCCACTTCACTTACTCTTTCCAACAACTCAAAGGGTCCAATAAACCTTGGGCTTACCTTTCCTTTCTTACCAAATTGGATCTTCCCCTTCGAAGGAGAAACTTTTAAGAAAATGAAATTTCCAACGTCAAATTCATGATTTTGTCTATGTTGATTAGCATACTTCTTCTGTCTGTCTTAAGTAGATACTAATCTTGCCCTGATGAGTTTGACAACTTCACCGGTCTGTTGTACCAGTTTCGGTCCTAACCGTTGACGTTCACCAACTTCATCCCAGCACAATGGAGTTCTGCATTTTCTGTCATATAATGCTTTGTAAGGCAGCATTCCAATGCTTGCATAGTAACTGTTGTTGTAGGCGAATTCAGCCAACGGTAAGTGATTATCCCAATTTCCTTTGAAATCCATAATGCACACTCTTAGCATATCTTCCAACGTCTGAATTGTTTATTCGCTTTGGCCATCTGTTTGAGGATAGTACATCGTTCTCATTTTCAACTGTGTTCCCATGCATTCTTGTAGTCTTTTCCAGAAGCCTGACGTGAATTGCAGATCTCTATCTGACACAATTGATAATGGAACTCCATGTCTAGAAATGATCTCCTTGACGTACAACTTTGCCAACTAATCAAGATTGAATCTAATCTTTATTGGAAAAAAATGTGTTGATTTCGTTAGTCTGTCCACTATCACCCAAATCGCATCGTACCCTTTTTGAGTAGTCGAAAGACCTACCACAAAATCCATTGTGATATGTTCCCACTTCCATTTTCGTATTTCCAATGATTGAAGTAATCTGCTTGGTCTTTTATGCTCGACCATGACTCTTTAACACATTAAGCATTTCACGACACATTCTATAACATCTCTTTTCATATTTGGCCACCAAAAATGCCATCGTAAATCCTGATACATCTTCGTACTTCTCAAGTGAATTGAATATTTTGAGTTATGAGCTTCAGTCAAAATTTCGTCTTTAATTTTAGGTACTATTAGAACCCAAATCCTTCCCTCGAACCTTAGTAGTCCTTCGACATCGATCTTGAAGTTCACATCACTACCCTTGAATACTCTTTCTTTGATTTTCTCACATCCTTCATCTTGTAGTTGAGCATTCTTCACTTTGTCCACTAAAGTGGGACCAGCTTCCATCTGAAACAATCTCTCATCCGATTCTTTCAGAAGTTTGATTTACAATTCTAGTTTTGCCATTGCTGAAATGAGCTCCTCTTGGGCAGTTAACAACATCAACTTCTCCCGACCTTTTCTACTCAAGGCATTGGCAACCACATTTTTTTTACCCGGATGATAAAAGATTTCACACTCATAATCTTTTATCAGTTCTAACCATCGCCTCTAGTGCATGTTCAGATCCTTCTGTGTGAAAATATAATTCAGACTTTTATGGTCTGCATATATTTCATAGTTTCCCCATATGGATAATGTCTCCATATCTTTAGAGCAAATACCACCGCAACCAACTCTAAATCATGAGCCGGGTATCCTTTCTCATAGTTCTTCAGTTGGCTTGATGCATACATAATTACTTTTCTATTTTGCATAAGCACACAACCTAGTCCTTTATGTGATGCATCACTATACACCATAAAGTTTCCTGTATTATCCGATAACAACAACCTAGGTGCCATGCTAAGCTTCTTTTTTAACTCCTGAAAACTCTCTTCGCACTTCTCCGTCCAAATTGTTTTTACGGATCTCCTTGTCAAATTTGTCAACGGAATGGCAATCTTAGAAAAGTCTTGAATAAACCATCTGTAGTAACCTGACAGTCCCAAGAAATTCCTCACCTCTTATGGAGTCCTTGGTTGTTCCCAATTTATTACAGCTTCAACCATTGATGGATCCACCGAAATCCCATCTTTGTCAATCACATGCCCAAGAAATTGTACATGTTCTAGCCAGAATTCACACTTAGAGAATTTTGCGTACAACTTTTCCTTTCTTAGTGTCTCCAATGTCAAACGTAAATGGTTCACGTGTTCCTCTTGAGAATTGGAGTAAACCAGGATATCATCAATGAATACCAGCACAAATTTATATAGGAATGGTTTAAACACCATGTTCATCAAATATGTGAATGCCTCAAGGTCATTAATCGAACCAAAAGACATTACCAGAAACTCATAGTGTCAATACCAAGTTCTAAATATCGTCTTCAGTACATCCTCCTTCCTTACCTTTAGATGATGATACCCACTTCTCAAATCTATCTTCGAGAAGTATCTAGCTCCCTTCAACTGATAAAATAAGTCATCTACTCTTGGCAACGGATACTTATTCTTAATAGTGACTTTATTTAACTCCCTATAATTAATTTAAAGACGTATTGACTCATCCTTCTTCTTTACAAACAACATCGGCGCTCCCCATGGTGATACACTCGGCTAAATATATTTCTTGTCTAGTAGCTCTTGCAATTGTACTATTAGTTCCTTCATCTCTACTGGAGCCATCCTGTATAGGGCCTTCAATATCGGAGCAGTCCCTGGTACTAAATCGATAACGAACTCAATCTCTTTGTCAGGCGGAAGTCCTGACAAATCCTTCAGAAATACATCCAAAAAATCCCTAACAACTGGTATCTCTTCCAGTCTCACACTCTTCTTCTAAGTATCGACTATGTAAGCTAAATATCCTACACAACCTTGACTCAATTACTTCTTGGCCTGCATAATCGTCAGACATCTCATTTGTCTAGGCGATTTGATACCATAGAAAACTACCTTTGACGGAGTCATAAGGTTTACACATTTCTTTTAGCAATCAAGTATACTCCATAATTGAATAGTCAATCCATTCCCAATATTACATCAAACTCTCCAAGTTTAATCGGGATTAAATCTATAGTCATAATATTCCCCTTAATGTTCACCCTAAAATTCCTATATACGAATCTAACATGAATAATCTCCCTATTCGCAATTTCAATGTTTAAAGGGAAATTCAACTCTTCACTAGGCAATCCTAAACTCTTAGCAAGTTCATCAAATATAAACGAGCAAGTAGCTCCTGAATCAAATAATACATATGCGTTTATATCATTGATTGGGATAATACCTGACACAACATCTTTTGATTGCACCGCATCTTACACATTTATGTTGAAGGTTCTAGCTGTGGGTCTGCTCGATGACATTGGTCCAACAATAGCTAATGTACCTCCACTGCCACCTCCATTGCTTCTAGTTGCATCTCCAGATTTCTTTTTAGGGCAGTCGCGAGCTAGAAGATCCTTTGACCAGCATGTGTAATAAGCATTCTTCTTTAGATGATGACAATTCAGAGCAATGTGACCCTATTGGCCATAATTAAAGCACACGCGCTTACCCCTCAAGCACGGGCTAGTGTGATTTCTCCCATAGGTAGCAGACGCTTTAAATTACCTTTTCTGCTGGCTACTCTGCTGACTTACAGCACTAACACTCACATTCCTCTTCCTCTTTGGGTTATTTTTATTCTCATCACTACTACCACCAGCTTTTCCTTAACCCTCATTCTTCTTCTTTTTCTGTTCCTGATTATACTTCGTCAGGGCATCACTTCCACCTTCCGCGATAATCGCCTTCTCAAGCACTATTGTAAACGTCTTCAATTGAAATATAGAGACTCTACTATATAACCAGGGCTTCAGTCCCTTTTTTAAACCTTCTTGCCTTGCGCTCGTCTATGTTAACTTGATATGGAGCAAACCTCGCCAACTCATTAAATTTTTTTGCATATTCTGACATTGTAATCGTACCTTGTTTCAGCTCTAAAAACTGGACCTCCATCCGATTCTAAGAACTCTATGGGAAATAGGTCTCGAAAAATATTTCTTTAAACCTATCCCAAGTCATCATTCCCTGTCCCCCTCGGGTTTTGTTTGTTTGCCACCAGTAACTGGCTTCTGCTTTCAACATGAATGTCACAAAAATAGTCTTTTGATCCTCACCGACTCTAGGAACATCAAAATCATTTTCTATTTCCATTATCCAGGTCTGCGCCTCAACCGAATTCATGGACCTAGGAAATTCTGGTGGTCCAACTACCTTGAAATCTTTGAAGGTCGCAGCTTGATTTTGCATTTGATTCTGTAATGTTCTCGCTAATAATGTCAAAAACTGCTGAACTGGGTTAGCCTCAGCGTTGTTGTTATTGGTAGACCCCTCAGAGGTTCTTTGACTTGGTTGACGTCTTGGAGGCATTTTCTGTTAAAATAAACTTATTAGATTATTACTCAATTTCGTAAGTATTTTCTACATAACTTGCACATCATAAAAGATCATCACATAACACATAACATCCTGAATAAATATTAACATTTTATTTATTCATAATCTTTTTAGAGACATATAAACAATAGAATCACTGCTATTTACATCAATTTTGTGAACTAATAAAGTTTTAGGATAACATCATCATATCCCCTCAGTCATATAACACTTGGGATTTTACATCTTATTTACTAATTAATCACACATCAATTACATTCTCTATTATGGCCTACTAAGTTGCTGTACAGCCTTACGGTGCTTCTCTTCCATTATAGGGAACATCGTTCTACGATCTAACATATACCATGGCAGCATTTTGAACTGAGTCGGATAGTACATGACTCGGTCTTGAGCTTGGTTTATCACGGTGTTGAACACAAAATTAATCTCCTCCATCTTGATAGAGCTGCGATAGAGTTTGGTGGAAACTCTTCCTCATCCTCATCCTCATCTGTTAATGGAAACTCCACAGGGTCTTCCTCATCTGTCTCTACCACATCCTCATCATTAAGTATACCCTCATGCTCTAACTCTGGGGAATAACCAACCAGTGTGACCAACGAAGATGACTCCCTTGGCACCAGTTGTTCCCAGGCTACCTGAATATCTTGAGGCTCCTTCTCCCTAGGCATCTAATGTCCCTCCTTCCTAGCCTGACTGGATTCGCCCACATTAGCCATCCTGACAACAAAATTTAAGTTTTTAATTACTAACCATCACTACTCGACACTCACGAGCACATAGGTTGCAACCACATAAGCATATAGAGTGTTTTATTATCGTTTTCCTTAAAACTCAATAAGAATTTATTACCACTATCTTTTTAATCTCTTAAAAGGTTACTTCCTAAGGTTTTTCCCCACCTAAGGTTCATAACCTAAAGCTTTGATACCAACTTGTGACACCTCAAAATTTGGGTACTTCATTCCCACATGATTTGGTGTTCACTGTCAAAGCATTCATTTCTAACCACCCAAATTAAATAAAATTTAAACAATAAAACTTCCCATTAAAGGGTTACGTCATTAAATCCAATAAAATCCCAAGTCATCTAAGTTTAAACATTCATTAAATGAGAAAAATTAAATAATTACATCACATAATTAAAACTAAGTCTGAAGACATAAATCTCAAGAAATTAACAAGTCTTCAACACTTGTTCATGTTGCCTTTCCTTTTGCTAGTGGTTGGCTCATCAACCTTCTCAATTTTAGCTGAAATGGTTATATATATGCAAGAGTCAGCTAAACAAATGCTCACTTGAAAGAATACAATAATTGAAAATGAATAAAATCGTGTGAGTTTAATAACATATCTTAACATTGATAATCAATGATTGATACTGGAAATTATTTGAGGGTCACAAGACCAAGAAGTATGTCCACGGTTATAAGTATTTCATTCAACTTAAACCTAAACAGTCATAAGACTGTAGGGACTCCCCGTACTTAGGGTGATCAGCCCTTTATACCATGTATTGTGCACAAACAACTAAACGCTTCGTGTAATTAATTTCCTATAAAAGGGTTGTTCATGTCAGTTTTAACATACGAGTTTGCACCAAAGGAAGTTTTGTTTGGATAAACTTCAAGGGTAATTTAGAGTTCAACGAACATCAACTAAGAATTAGTTGAATCAAAAGTGTAATAACAATTCAAGGATTCAATGAAAACATAGTATGAAATAACCATGTGTCATTAGTGATTAAACAACACGCATAAAAGTCATGCTTTAAGAATAAACTATAAAACATCAAAAAGTAAAATAAACCTTGCTTGAACAATGATAATAAGCTAAGGTTACATTGTTTGTCAATAATGAAAAATTTAGGAACTTTGTTCAATATAAGAATAGGAAACTTGTTCAATAAGATACAACTTGAATAATCATAATTGAAGTAAGATAAGGAACTTACTCAATGCATTGATAAGGTTTGCATCATACAAAATAAATATGGTTCAAGAGCTTAATAAAAGATTAAGTAACTTGCGTAGTTATAAAAGTATAACATGATAGCGAATGTAAACCTTGTTGAATAATAAAGTAGCAAAGGTTAAGTAACTTGCCTGAACATAATCAAGTTAGCACACACATAAGAGTAAGATTAGGAAACTTGCGTAATAATAGACAAGATAAAATAATGAACTTGCTCTATGTAAAGAATAAGGTTTAGGAAAAGACAGGGAAAAGAGACTTACATAATCATAAAAGTAGGGTTAGGGAACTTGCCTCGTGCGTAGGTTAAACAATCACTAC
The DNA here is from genome assembly GCA_020205615.1 of Panax quinquefolius. Classification (NCBI taxonomy): domain Eukaryota; kingdom Viridiplantae; phylum Streptophyta; class Magnoliopsida; order Apiales; family Araliaceae; genus Panax; species Panax quinquefolius. Next base: position 25,082 of record JAINUW010000305.1, on the reverse strand, counting down.
TCACGTTCACCAGAAGTCCTACACATGCCATATGTATTGCCAACACTCATTAGTTATACTAATATTAACTTCAAGGGTTTAGTTTCCACTTTTTGTATAGCTTGTTAACTTTGTTTAAGTTTTGTTTACTACCACAAATTACATATTGCAAGATCAAAGTCTCGAATGAGCATTACATTCTAGCTCTTTAACAACTTATCAACTTATCATGCTATGTCAACATATGAACGTTAACAAGCTGATATAACATCCTATTACATGTTCAACATGTTATAATACACTTTAGGTTAGGTTGGACTGACACACAATAGACTGCACATGTAATAACCAGATATTTTCTATATAAATAAATGAGAAATTTTGCATATAAATTTTTTATTTATTTTAAAATGGGAATATGTGCCAAGTAATGCGTATGTATATATGTGATAAATAAAATTTATTTATTACATGAAGAATTTCAAATAATTTTATTTTAGAATTATTGATCATTATAAATTATATTCTTATAATAATTAATTTTATATTAGAAATGTCTTTATTATTTATTTTCAAATAAAATGTGATTTTATATTATTTAAATATTATATGAAATGATTATTGGGATTATTATAATTACTACTTTGTCAAATGAATTTTAGTTCGGATTTATTAAGTTAATTATTTTAACTTAATTAATAATGTTATATATGAAAGATAACTTCGGATATGGAATCCAAACCCTAATTTTGGATTTTGAGCAATGAATGAGAATAATGATATTATATTAAATATGATATTATTTTTCAATGTTATAAATATATACAGTATATGTGTACACTGATAATGGTTAGTCAATTATGGTGTATCATGACAAACCCTAGTAGTACTGTCATAAACCATAATTGGAAACTCAAAATTGGAGTTTAAGATCGGTTAAAAACTATAATGCCCGAGAAAATCAGATTTTTATGACAATTAAATTTTTATTTGATTATGTGAATTAAATGAATTTAATTGATTTATTATGTGAGTAAGCTATGTGAAGGTCGTTCTATGACCTAGAATATGTTTATATGGTTAGTAATCTGGCTACGTGCTAGAATTAATTGTTTAGAATTTCCAAGACGAAAATAAATGTTTTTCGAGAAATTTCCGTAAAAACACTATTCATCCGTTTCTATTCGGGGAATTATTTTGAAATTCCGAGAAACGCGTAATGATAGAATATCGAGATGAGATGAAATATCTGATAATATTTCATTTATGGCAAACGAAGTTTTCGCCTGCGGGCTGAAAACCTAAGGGTTGAGTATATTGATTTTCGAGAAAGAAATGAAATGCGTAGAAAAATTGCGTTATAGTTAAAGTGAGTGTTATACAAATATGGTACTAATTAGTATCTATGTGTAATACGATGGGTAAATACAAAGTACAATACGATTATCGTACGAGTATTATAAGGAGAGAATACGTGAATTATACGTATATGATACGATTTGTATTATAGAATTAAGTTAAGATTTAATGTTAATTCTTTTGGGTTGGATTATAATTAGTCCAATTAATTGGATGAACAAGCCTAAGGGGATTAATAGGTTAAGCCTAAGTCAAGGCCAAATGTTAGATGGTTTAAGCACAATGCATGAAAACCGAACCGTAGATCGAACCGGTGGGTCACCGAATGGGTAAAATCCATGGGGTAACCCATGGGCAAGGGTGGGCCGACACTTGGTGTGAAAGGAAAGATTGATGCTTGGTCACCAAGCATTTTACTTGGTGCCCAAGTGTGAATAGTAAGGAGGTGGGATGTTTATTGTCTAGATTGCCCTCCATTTCAATTTCTATAAATAAAAAGCTAGGTTTGGTCATTTGAGAGTTTTTCAATTGCCCAACTTAGATTATTTGAGAGAGAAAGAGAGCTAGACTCACAAATCATACACTTTGGAAGCTTTGACTTAGAGTTTTCCAAGAGACTTCATAAGAGTTCTTGAGGTAATACTCCTTGTTTCTCATTTTCATCTCTTTTGATTTTCTTTTATTATGGAGAATCATAAATATGTGGTATGTGTCTTTTATAGTGGATTAAAGATGACTTAATATAGATTCAATCTCTATAAGTCATGAGATCATAAGAATTATGAGGTTCGATATAGTTTCAAACCATGAAAATATTGATTGTTGAGATCGATTGTTGATAAACGATTGAACTCCATCAATACGTTAATATATGCATCTTATTTGGTTAGGATGTAGATATGAAATCCATGGAGTATTCCATGTGATTTGGCCTAGAGAACGTTAGTAATGAAGTTATGGCGAATTTCACGGAAATAGACGTTAAATGTCGAAAACGTTGAAATTCCGGATTGGAGGTCGAAAGTTGCCGTGAGACTTAAAAATGTTTTTTTCAATGTCAACATGTGAGATATGGTATTTAAGAGTTGTGGGTTTGAGAATCGTCGGATTTCGACTTAAAACAAAAAAAAACGAGCATTGAACGCTCATTAACGTTTATGAACGCTTAAAAAATGAACTCAATAGTGAATTTTGAGTTATCGAATTCGAAAGTGTCGAATTCTTATATGAACGCGTAGAGTATGTCATTTATGACGTGTAGGCTTTTGAACGGACCATATCAGAACTATAACGAAGAAGTTATGGCTCCGGGAATTTCACAAAATTTTCAAACTGTTAGAATTATGTGGTATCGAGGTCCCAGCCGCTGCAAAGACATATAGTTTTAAATGTCGTGTCATGAAGACCGACATTAATAGTTAGTCAGATATCGCTAAATGGTAAAGCAGCAGCCTTTATCGATAGATAAAGTCTCGCATCATAGCAGAGACGGGACACAGACTCGCTATCAAGAATCAGCTACATATTCCAGCCTAGTACTAAGAAGCCCACGCCGCGGTGCGAATGCAAGGTTTTTGATAGTGACTTAGGTTTTGAACTTTGATTGTTCAGAGACCTAAAGAAGTTATGTTTGTACACTTCATAAGTGTATTAAAACTATTTCTATACTACCTATATTAGAGTATATGGTATTGAATTTAGGAATTGAATGCATGTTAATAAGTTAGGAATGATTAATAAAGTTGGTACTTTATCAACGATGTTCAAGTCCGAGTAATAACGTTATTTGGTTAATAAGCCGGGATGAAGGGTAGTAAGTCGAATTGACTTTATTATTAATATTAAGTTAACTAAGACATGGAAGAGAAAGAAGTTGGTAGAAACAATGTGAACATTTGTTTAATAGCTAATTACAGTGTGTTATGTGAATATATCATATAGATTCTGTAAAGGCTGTGGTCAATCGATTAAGTTATTTGAAGACGCTGAAAGGCAAGTTTTCTTAACGCTTGTCTAACTTTCAAGTTAGCCAAGTTTTATGTGATTCATTGTACCGAATTGCACGACTAGTTTTAAAGAAAGGGTCAATGCCAGATTTAACTCGGCTAGACTACTCATGGTATATAGATTGATTGATATTCATATCTTTCTATATAGAAATATTAACGCTATCCTATGCCAAGTAATTGGTACGGATGTGAAGGTAAGGTTTGTCTATGAACAAACAAAAGTATTTTTCATCGATTATTCGATGGGCACGCGAGTTTACCAAATATTAAACGTAAATACCTTTAATGAATGAGTGTTGATTAACTTAGAGTATTATAGGCTTATCACCTAGAAGTGCTCGTAAGTAATGCGGATGTACAACCTTAGTGCTGTGATATCCTTTTCAAGTATGAAAATGAAAGTTATCGCTCATGGTCTATCGAATTTGCCTTAAATTCCTATTCTACTCTATACCTTGGGAATTGATGTTATGAACTGTTAGAGTATTATTGCTTGATAATACTTCATAACTATTTGTTCAGTTATGTATGAATTGTTATATAATTCACGAATGTGGTATTATTGTTATCCTTTGTTAAAACTTGCTGAGCTTGTTATGCTCACTTCTTGCGTGAATTATATGACTGCAGTTAAGGATGAACGTACTGAGCATGCTAAGAGAGATAAGGGCAAAGCTAAGATGGATGTCTAGCCATTGTGTAATAAATTAGTATGTTTGTATGTATTATACATTATGAACAACAAACGATGTAATCGGTTTATGAACCTGTGAAGGATTATACTTTGATTGTATTAAGAAGGTAGTAATTACATTCATTTTGTTGTATTTCAATGGAATGATTGTAGGGTTATGAGTATAGTGTAGCACCATATGTCGGGTTGGAAGATACCCAAATTTGGGGGCGTCACAAAAACTGTGTTATATGAATTATGTTGCATATTATAGAATTTATGTTAATTAGGAAAACCCTAATTAATATTTGAAAACCCTAATTAAAATTAGAAACCCTAATTTACTAATTAAGAACCCAAATTGTTAAAATTAGAAACCCTAATTATTATTTTAGTAAATTGAATTGTTAATTTGGGAACCCTAATGATATCAAGGAACCCTAATTATTTAAAACCCTAATTTCTATTTAAAAAATCGTAATTTTAATTAGTGTGTTTTAATTAAAATTTTATTACTCTTGAATTTTTAATTTTTCAAACCCTAGAAATTATTTAGGAAACTTTAAGGTTTAAAATCTAGTGATTAAACCCTAGATTAAAGTACCATGGACAAAAATACCATTAAAATTTTAAACAAAATGACCTAAATACCCTTTTTGTCCGATTCTTAGAATTATTGTTAACCAAATCTAGCAAAATCTTACCAAGTCACCACCCTAAGAATAGAAATGTGCCTACAAGCTCTACAATTCAGCTAATCCACCAGCCACATTCATTGTATACAAGTTTTATATAAGATCAAGAGAGAGAAAGTCATTATTTTCCCCCATTTGTTCACTTACACTTCTCCAAACTCTCTCAAGCTCAAACCCAAGAAATCCAAAGGTGTTTCAGTCCCCAAATAAACCCCCACTAACTCACATAACAAATCAGTATCCAAGGAATCAAAAATTTGTTCATAGTAAAGTATGAACCCTAAATCAAATCTGATCTTGAACCATATGTTAGATTTTAGATTTTTATGTTAAAACATGTAGTATGTGGTGTATATTGATGATCTGGGTTGGTACATAGGGGATCCATATAATCTAAGTACTGAAAATTAATGTTTTTGAAAATCTGGAAAAAGTTTAAAAGTGTTGTCTAACAACGAATGTCAGAGCCTCTAGATCTTTCTATACTAAGTGTTATGTGTGTTTTATGTTATGGATCTATTCTATGCCATGTGGTCTTTGTTCTAGACCGTAAATCATGGTCAGATCAAATCTAGAACTCAAGTTATTTGTGGTCAAAGTGAGTTGACCGATCAGAAATTCTGAGTTTCTGGGCAACCTAGAAACCCATAATTTCTGATAGTAATTTTTGAAGCTTTTGATCTTGCTATTGTTTTACAGTTTGGTCAAGTTATTGTTCTTATCTTGTAACCTGACATGAGAACTACACATTTATGCTTTCATATTACTCAAATCATGAACATAATGAAAATTAATCTTGGTCAAACTAGGTTGACCGATCTGCCCGGATGAAGATTCTGGAAAACCCAAAATCATCAAGAACGCGTTTCTAACAACAGTTTGACAGAGCTATATCTCTTAGATCTGTTGTTGTTATACTATTTTTATGTAATAGATTTGTTGTCTTGAATGCTAGCTACAATCTAGAACTCTTAGAACACAAAAATAGCACACAAACAGGAAGTAGTGGAAGCCCAAACATGCACACTCGATCTGTTCTTCATTTCTTGAAAACCCAGAAATGAAGAACAACCTCTGACACGATTTTTTGAAGCTTAGATCTTTCTTATTAATGATGTTTAGGCTTGAACCATGCTCAAACTAGATACCCTGATAGTTACTATACACACCCCGACGTCTAGAACACCTTTACAATGAACATATTTCATAATATAAGGCTATGAAAGCGTTGACCAACCATGACTAGCTTTTCTGGGCAGCCTAGAAACATGATGAACACTTCTGACATCTAGTTTGCAGGCTTATAACTTGCTATTGTGATGTTGTTTGACCCAGTTTATTGTTGATTCTTGTAGTACTACATCAGTACTACAAGATCAAAGCTCTATAACACCCAGAAATATCATAGGTTCAAAATTAATCATGGTCAAGCAAGCTAACTCGATAACTGACTTTGTAGGTTTGGGTTTCTCAAGAACACCTAAGGCAACACTTACTGTCGCCAAAGGGATTTAGCGACAGACTTATTAAAATTAATTAATTTAATTGCTAAAAATCATTTAAAAATAGAAAATAATTTCTAAAAATTACAAAAATTATTTTTAAAATTATTTTAATTTATAAAAATTATCTTTTAATAATTTGACATATTTTTCATAAATATTAGTATTTATTTAAATATTATTGATATTTAAATTATTTAATAAATGTATTAAATAATTAATTAAAATGATTTTATTATAAATCATTTTAAATTCTAATAAGATATTTAAAAATATTTCAATTTATGAAATATAACTTTTAATATTTTAAAGCAAATTTCATTAATTATTTAATATTAATGATATTAGATTTATTTAATAAATTTATTAAATAAATTTATTTAAAAATGCTTTTTGTATTAGAAAAATCATATTAAATAAAAATAAAGTGTTTAAAAATATTTGAAGTTATAAAATATAACTTTTAATTTTTAAAGGATGATCTCATTAATAATTTAATATTAATGATATTAATTTAATATTAATGATTTTAAAATTATTTAATAATTATATTAAATAAATAGTTTAAAAATGGTTTTTTTAATTTAAAAATCATTTAAAAAGGATATAAAGGAATTAAAAATATCTCAAGTTATAATTAATGAATTTTAATATTTTGATAAATAATACATTAATATTTAAATATTAATGGTAATTATTTAAAATGATTTTAAATGTTTTAAAAATCATTTAAGGGTAATATTAATACTTTTAAAATATTTTAAGTTATTATAAATAACTTTAATATTTTAGCAATGGTTTTATTAATAATTTAAAATTAATTAAATATTAATGGTAATAGAATTATTTAATATTTAAATCATTTAATAATGATACCGATGTTTGAAAAATCATGATAAATTATAATACTTAATTAAAAATTATTATAAGTCATTTAAAAATAATATGACTGATAATTACAGTCATTGAAATACAGAATAGAATCTTACACTCGATAATTACCCGATAAAGCCGTCGGTACACCGAAATATTTCAGAAATTGATCTAGACTTAGATAGTTTGACTAGATATGTGTTTGTTAGTGAATCAATGACTGTTGAACTATGTGACATTGTAATTAGGTTATGTGTTGACTGCAAATAGCAGTACTATGTGATATGATATATTATTCTAATTGAACGAATGATCTTATTAATGATAGGTTTCAGTATAAAAGATAATACTAAGTTGCGTTATTATAAGCAACAACTCAGGCAAGTATCCTACCTTTGCATTTACTTTATGCAATGGACATGAGTAAGAAAGTTTCAGAATCATATTATTGTTCCAGATTATTAACTCTATTGTTATTGATTATGTATCCAATTATTCATATTCATACAAGTTCTTAAATTATCCGATCATTGTTTATCAACACAGTATTAGTGCATAATCCATATATTTATTCTATTTGTTAGTTTCTAAATATGGTTATACAAGTGTCCCCACTTTGATAATCATTGTATTTAATCACATTTTGATACGTACTTATTGATTTCCAGTATGTATACGTTGACATAAAAGCCGTCTAAGCTATTTGATTTTGCTAGACATAAACTTAAAAATATTGTTGAACAAGATAGAACTTTATTGTATCTAACCAGATTGTTTTGGTTCGGATTCCCGACTAAGTATGAACATCCCAAACATGAGAAAACTTTTGTGCACCTAAGGTGGATAAGATGAACGATAATATCGTTCTTGCATGTAGTATTTATCAATACAGGGCATACCGGGCTGACCACCCCCGTGCCTGTAAGTTATGATGGTTTACAGATGAAGTTCTGTTTAACCTTTTTGAAAATAGAAAAATGTTCATAGTTTGTCGACTGATCTCCATTTATAGTCAGTACGTAGTTTTAAAAATTCGATATAGAATTGATATGTTGTTATTATTGGTTCAGCTTACTTCACAACTGTTGATTCGTTGTAGAAGTGTCATTCAAAGATATCATTTAATTCATTCAGCTAATATCTATTGTTGTTATTACTTGTTGGGCAATCAAATGCTCATTCTTGCTTTAAATTTAAATGTTTTCAGCTAAGTATGATCAACCCAAAAGAGCAGGCAAGAACAAAGGGAACGGAAAGTTGTTCGAATGATTTTATAAAATTATGTGTAAAAGTTAAAGTTTGTTAAGACAATGATACTTATAATCTATGATGTAATGAATGTTTAAAGGTCGCGTACATGGAAATGGACTTTGATGCATATGTAAATTAAATTTGGTATCTATAATATTGTTATTATTATTAGTATTATTCCGCCCATAGAAATGATATCGTGAAGCACCGAGTTCAGGTCTCAAGTACCTGAATTTGGGGCGTCACAGCACACAACCAAAACAACACAGCCATATATCCTATCATCGCTTTCTTACCCCCGCACTGTATGGGGTTTTACAATGTGAAAGGGCCATTGAGGCTTACATAATTGTCTCGCTAACACCCATCTGGGGGGTATTACCGATCTTAGTTTCTGTAGTTCGCAAATTGAACATAGTAGAAAGCCAATTTGGCCTACAAGCTACTTTCTAACAACCAATTTCACACATATAAACTACATAAACTTCATAGAAACATAACTTAAAGTTTCCAACAGGTTTTTAACTATATAAACAACATAAACATCAAAATTACAATATTTAATTTCACTATTTTTATTATGTCTTCACCTTTTGACATTCATAGCGAAATTCATCAGTGTTAATTCATTTTTCAACCAAAACAGTTAGTTTAACTCATAATATTTTCTTTTCTTCATGTATTTTCACATTAAACAAACAATTACTAGTTTATTACATGAATTGAGCATCAATTTTAATATCACATAAGCCATATTTACACACACACACACACACACATATATATATATATATATATATATATATATATATATATATACATCACTATCATTCAATTTCTTTACTTTTTAATATATTTCCATGAAATTGATTACTCTAAATAATGAATGAATGATATAAAACAGTTTATAATCATCCATTAACACATAACAAACTCAAAATTTCCACACAATCATTCACAAAGAACTTTTTAGAAAATAAACAAAACTTTAAAGAAATAAGAATTCTACTTTTGCTTTGTTTTTTAGATGATGAAGGCTACTTTGTTAATCCCCTCTCAGCTTCCAAACTTCAAACTTTTGTCAAAATTTCTCTACACCTCTCACTTTCTTCTCTCTTTTCTCTCTTCTTTCTCTTCTCTGTTTTTTTCTTTCTTTAGTATTAGGCTTAAACTAAAACTAAACGTAAGAAGAAAAACATACGCTAACGTATATAAACTGACATATAATAATAACTATACTAAATATATATACCAGTTATTTTTATTTTAAATTCAAAAGCCATAAGGCCTTGTTTGGAAAAACAATTTTAAAATAAAAAACATAACATTTCTTAAGCCTTGTTTGGTAACACCCATTTAAATTTAAGACTTAACATTCTTTAAGCCTTGTTTGGCAAAATTGAATTAAAACTCTTTTAATTTATTTTAATAACTCATTTATAATATAGTTTATTGTCACACATTATTTAATTAAATTCCCATATTAAAATTTAATTTAATTAAAGATAATAAAAATTTATTAAATCAATTTGTCACATAATCACATTATCATAAAATTATAATTTCCTTATAATTTTATTTAATAAATTAGTACATTACTTTCATTACTAAATTAAATTAAAACAACATTATAACAATTCATTTAAACCTTATCAATTCTCTAATTTAATTAAAAATTAAATTAGTATATCACCAATGTAATAATTAATTCATCACTCTTTTATTTTAATTAACTTCAAAATACCAAATAATCAATTATCAACTTAATTAACATATTACATTAATTAAGTTAATTCCCAACAACTCATGAATTATTTATTTAACTAATAAATAATCAAATTAAACAATAAACACATCAACTAAAATATTTATTTAATTCAATAAATATTTAAAATTATACATAAAATTCTAGATTGTTACACATTCTCCCTTCCTTATAAGAATTTCATCCCTGAAATCACTATTACCTTACGTTTAATTTTTATGTTTATCCTTAGAGTTTTATTTATTAAATTACTACATTCTCCCATCCTTAAAAGATTCCATATCACGAGTTCAGAACTGATACGCGTCTTAATCCAATGTTTGCGGTCTGCTTGCACCAATTATGGTAGTTACCAACGTAACTCAAATTCCTCCTTCAAAATTCGTTTATCAACAAGTTATTATTATAATATAAACTTTTTCTAAAATTATCTTTTGTGTGTCTATATTCAAGGGTTCCTAACGTTTACGTACTTATCTAAACAGACTCATGGTTAAGAAAGTAGGTTATATCCGAATCAAGAAAATATATTTATATTGTTGATCAGAATCATACTTGGAACTCCATCACCGGCTGCTACCGTATCTTGAACCATTATATTGAAGGTATTTGCGGTTGATTTGTTTGGTAAAGTTGGACTAGTTATTGATAACGTTCCACTACTTTTCCCCACCTCACATTTCCCATGTCTACTCTCATTTTTGGATAATCCCTCACCATGTGATCTGTTGATCCACAAATGAAACACCCACTATTATTTCTTAGATTGGGGCAGTTAGGAGAGATATGTCCCTCCTGCCCGCACTTAAATCATATAAACTTCCCTTTTAGAAACTCACCTGAGTGATTTTTTCCACAATTTACACACTGATCAACCTGCTTCCTTATACCCCCTACCTATTATCCGCATTCCCAGAATTGTTCCACTTTCTTTTTCCACTTCCACTTCCATTGCTTCTTTCCATCTTAACAGCTCCCTCGACCTTAACCTCATTCTTCTTTTTCTTATTGTAGAGACTAATGACCTCACTTCCTCCTTCGGCTATGATAGCATTTTCCAAGAGTGATGCAAAAGAATAAATAACCTTATTATAGAGCCAGGGTTTTAGGCTCGGCTCAAACCTTCTTACCTTCCTTGCTTTTGAATGCACTTGTTGTGGACCGAATCAAGCTAACTCATTAAATTCTGCGGCATACTCTGAAACTGTCATATTTTCATGTTTCAATTCTAAAAACCTAATCACCATCCTAGCCTGCATAGTGGACAAGAAGTAATTCTCAAAGAACAGTTCCTTAAACCTAGTCCATGTCACCTCTCCTTCTCCAGCTCTAGTTTGATTTGCCTCCCACCAGAAATTCGCCTCCTCTTTCATCATATAGGTAGCAAAACCTATCTTTTTCTCCTCCACTACCCTTGCAATCACAAAAGCCTTCTCTATCTCCTTAACCCAAGTTTGGGCTTCCATAGGATCGGTTGTCCCTCTAAACTCTGGCGGTCCTACTGCCTTAGAGACTTTAAAGTTTGTTAATATATTATCTGGCTGATTTCCTCTATTTGGTTTTCCATTATATATAGCTTGAGCTAACATATTACCAAATTTTTTCATTGGGTCTTGTTGTCCTCCAGCATTGTTAACAGATTCTTCTGCTCTTTGGTTTCAATTTCGTCTTCTTGATGGCATTATCTGGTTAAATAAAACCATAAATTATTTTTTATTGTTTTACATTTTATGACTCATTATAGAATTTTAACATATAACGCATAATCTTAAACTCAACAATCATGTACTCAAAATATTATATTTTAAAAAACTCGGTTTACTATATATACCAATTATCAGATAGACGATTACTATCTTAATACAAAGCTTATTTCTTTAACCAAACATATATTCATATTCATTCAACTAATTCCTAGTACTTTACATCATATAACACCTATCTCTATAAACATCCGCTATCCCTTTATGACCACAAAAGTTAGGAATCGCTGCTACAACTTATACAAAAGATGAGAGTACTACCTTGAAAACATAGACCTATCATAAACACATCATCGAACATACATATTCGGATAATACTGATCCTACTTTTTTCATACACCCTCCCTTGATCCTGGATAATTTTTCGCCTGGTGACCTATTAACCCACATATAAAACATGCACCTTGTTTTCGATTGGGACAATGAGGAGAGATATGTCCCTCATGTCCGCAATTGTTGCATACATTTTCCCCTTTCCTGCATACGCCTTCATGTTTCCTTTTATAGTTTGTACACTTTTGTTGCCTCTTTTTCAGTTATGACAAAAGAGCTCTAACTCATGCAAGCATACATGTGTCAACAAGTAATATAGAGTAAGTAAAGTATCGATCCCATAGAGAAAGTTGTTCAATTTAAACCACTATTCATCAATCAAATCACTACTTTTATATGCTTAAACTAAAGATCAATAGTGTGAATTATTCTAACTGCAAATAATAACTAAAATGAAAATAAGAATGGAATAAATCAAATCTGGAGATAATGAGATCCTAACTTCATTTAATATTTCATCTAATTACCACTATCATGCACGAATTGTTCACATATCACAGGAAAATAGACAAGAGCACTAATAGAGTCATAGCCATTTTTCAATGCACTATGACCTACTCACATAGCATCCACAAATGATAGACTCCATGTAATCATCAATATAACCAAAATCACTATATGTCTATGTGAAGTTGAAATTATACTGAATTTAAGCACAAGCCCTTATTTAAACTCATACGGTGAATAAGTATATGTCTATCTCATTCATGAAATACGCAAGCCATATAAAACAACCCCATATATGTATGCTATTATGATTACAATCCATAGTCGCATGTTCATTGTCAATTCCATGCAAATATTGAAATGAATGGGGATCAAGCATTCATATATGTAAAACAACCATAATAGAATTCCCATATGATATGTAAAACAACCCTAGCAATCAAGCATGCAACTAAACTACATATTAAAATCCGTTATAATCCCATAATGGAGTTTAGTTCATGGCTGAACCAAAAGCCATTATAGGATAAAAGCTAAACATGATTAACAAGTAAACAATTGAAAGATGAAGGATAGAAATGATCAAACCCAATTGCAGATTGTAAACCAAGGTTAACGTTCAAATCCTTCTATAAATCTAGCAAAACAATAATAATAATCCACAATGACAGAAAATCCCAAGAAGAATTATAAAAGATGGAGTTTAGGCTTCGTTCTTCGTTGTAATCTCTCCCACGTGTAAACCCTAGTTTTTACTAAGAAAATATGTCAAAATTATCTCCATCCTTTCTGACACCAGTCAGATCTTGTTTAAAATAAATTACAACTCATTTAATTAAATTTAAAATAAAACAAATAAATAGCTTCAGTATGTCATGATCTGTCAAATTGAGTGCTCGCGTGGTATGGCAAGCTCTCAAGGCTATTCTGCATGATGTGTGGTTGTCAAGGCTTGCGGTCCATAAATTCAGTTCTCGCTTCTAATTACGTAATGTCATTGCCATCGCTTTACTTGTTCATTCTTTTCCTTCCTTCCTTCGTTATCAGTCCCTCCGCTTCACTACATCCTCATACCCTGCATCCATCAGCCTCGAGCCACGTGTACAATTGCCTCATGCCATCCAACACCACCAAATTAGGCCATTTCCTGTACTTTTTCACCAAAAGGAGTTTTAAGTACATGCAATGCAAAATAACATGAAATGCAACTAAAACAGACTAAAATATACTTGAGATGGACATAATTTGCATAAATTGATATCCAATAAGTAGGTATAAAACCCACTTATCAAATACCCCCAAACTTAAACTATTGCTTGCCCTCAAGCAATGTATGCTAAATAATAATGAAAAATGCAGAAGCACTACTATGCAACTAAACTACTATGCAAACTAGTCTCACATCATTCCAACTTAAATAGAAATTTAGTTTAAAATACCTCAGTGAATTATCCAGATTCGAAAATACAACTTCAAACTAAACTGTGGTCTTAACATCGTACACTCAGATAATTCATACATGTTATAGAAATGTTGTGTGTGTGTGTAGTGTTCACCAAAACTTGATTCAAGCAAAGAATATATATGCTAACATGCTCGAAACAGAAAATTATAGCCTAAATAGAGAATCATGTATACCTATACAACACAAACTGTTTCAACATATCCAAACAAACTAAAGTTCTACAATGGGCTTAATTACTTTATTGCTACCCACGAGGGAGATTTTTCACTCTTTCCTACGGTGTTTATTTTTCTTTTTCTTTTCTTTTTTTTATACATGACTGTGCAATGCCTTATTCCGTTAGGCAACACTGCTACCCCTTAGCGAGCTTTCAACCAACGACTCCCAGACCATGAAAGACCTTTGGGCGCTAGGTGCAGAGACAATCCCCTAAGCGTTTTACTCAAGTAGCCAGTATTCCCCAAATAAGACTAGTCAATTCTATCGCTATTCAATTTTTTTATACATAGCATACCCATGTTTTCCTAAAGTTTGAATGTCAATGTTTGTCAAGTCTACATGCATGTTCCACATTTTTCTCTTTTTAAAACTACATTTTCTAACAAGCAATGCAACACATAATTTTTATACCTGCAAGTGATTGTGAACACATCCGTGCATACTGAAAGCAATTAAACAGCAATATGAATTCCATCATGTGAAACATTATAACTACGTTCATGTTATCCAATATACTATAAAATCCTTCATAATTTACTATCATCATTGACTAGGTAAAAATTTCTATAAAGCTAAACAATGTGAGACATGTAAACTAAAGCGTCCTACCACAAGCAATAATAACTAAAAATAAAAAATTTCTACAAAATTTAAACTAACACGTAAACATGTCAAATTAAAACTAAACATGCACAGACTAAATGAAACTATATGCAACTATACTACTACCCCAATACCCCCAAACTTATAATATTCAATGCCCCATTGAATGAAGGTAAATTTTATAGAAAACTCCCCTAATTATCGGCTTGACCACACTCTTCGGGTGGTGAATCTGGTGGTGGATAAGGCACTGCAGTCCCGAATTGGGGCCACTCTAGCGTTGTTCCTTGCTGCGCAAAGGCTTCGGCCAAGGCCCTCGTGAGACCCGTAGCAAATGCTTCAAAATTGTCATATATGGCATCGACTCGCCACTCCAACCTTCAGAGCTGGCTATCGCCATAAGGAGCCTGTGGTCGTGTCGAGGGGCCTGCCTCATCCAGCTGAGGTGGCTGCTGTGCTGGCTCGGGAAATGTGGACTGGAGGATAAATCCTATTTCGTGTGGGTGTGGCACGCCTCCGACTCAGTCTTCAAATTTAGCAATTATGGCATGTGTGATGTCCTAGCTTGGATATTGTAGTTGTTCGTTTCCCCAGTTGCATCCCTGATGAGCAAATAACATTGCTACCACTGAAGTGTGTGGAATGCTCCTAGTGGTGCCTCCTCGCAGATATCGCAGCATATTCTGGTGGATGAGATGGCCAACATTAATATATTTCCCGGTGATAATCCCCCACAGAAAAATTGGCCACTCCGCTGTAATCTCGTGCTGATACGATGAAGGCACTAACTTGGCACATATGAACAAGTTTCATGCCTTTGTATATCGGTTTAGGATTGCGGCTGGGAATATGCGCGGCTGGGTCGTACCGACTTTATATATCCATTTCGTGCCAGGCACGCACAACTCAGCAATCACCAACTCCAAATCTATTTCCATGTGCGCACTGGTGACCCAGTTGGCAACTCCTCTTGGTGGTGTCTTAGTGAGTTAGAAAATGGTTCTAATGGCGGGAGGTCTGTAGTCTATCTCGAACCCGTGAACCATCGAGATACCGCTCATGCTGACCTTGACATTTTCATAAAACTCACAGACTATGCTCATCGAAACGGGCGTGGGGGAGGCAGTCAGTCCACCACAGCCTCGTTCCTGGATCATGGCACAAAGCTATCCATCCTGGCCTTCTGGTTTGAATCCTATTTCCTTAATAAATGTTTTTGCTACGATCCGGTAGTACTCCTGCTGGGCTTCCAAACACAGGAACTTGGTGTGGTCGATATTGTCCTCCCCATGTCTGCCGGAGGAAGATGATGAAGAAGATGATGATCATGCTCTCTTTGGACCCATTTGCAAATGATTGAGAGAGACTGCAGATGAAATCGACTGAGAATGAATGAAAGCTTATGAAGTGATAACCTTCAACTTGTTTCTGCCAACCCAATCAGAAACCCTAGCTTTATAGTAGTGGATGGGAGCGTGGGTATGAGCCTTGAACGTGGAGATGATCGTGGGAATGTAATGGAGAGATGTACGACTTCAATTTGTAACTGATAGAGAGATAGAGACGTGAGTTATGGAAACTAAGAGAATTTTGCTTCTGTTATGATAGCAACTAAGAGTCCAAATGGTCCCAATCATATTTTAAAAAAAAAATTTAAACTGCCTCAGTCCGATGTCGCGCGCGGCCACGCGAGTTTTGATTGGGATGGCCGCGCGGGCGCGAGACTTGCAGAATGTACTGCTGTTCTGATTGACTTGATGCGCGGGCGCGTAAGTTTGTACTTCATAGGCTGCACGGCCGCGTGATCCTGATATCTGCAATGCTAAAGTTCAATTCCACCCTGCCTATCAGTGATGCTTTCAATGGATGGTACCTACATAGACATTAATGCACACTATTAAAGCAAGAATCAATGGCCACATACGCTAACATCTTGCAAATATTCGCAATGCAATTCCTGCTACACATTCAAGCATGCAATTCCGATGTACTGTCAAAAATAAACTAGATATAACTAACTAAAACAATCTAAATTGAATTATTAAAAAGGAAATGGGGATAGAAAAATAATGGGTTTCCTCCCATCAAGCGCTAAGTTATAGTCAATTAGTTTGACTGTCTTGAATCTCACGTCGACGGAAAAGTTGAGGTGACGTCCTGCTTGTCCACCTCACCCTGAAATTTAATTACTTCAGCTTTTGTCAATGGTTCTTCCTTCAACTCTGAATTTTCACCAAGTATACCACTCAACGGTCCATAATTCCCCAATTTCTATACCTCATCCTTTAAGCCCCAATCCACCAAGTCAACCAGAAAGTATTCTTCTTCATCCGTTGGGAACTTTATTGCATTGAAGACATTAAAGGTGACCTCTTGATCATGTACACGTATAGTGAGTTCCCCTTTCTGCACATAGATCGAGGTCCTGCCTGTGGCTAAGAATGGTCTCCCTAGTATTATTGATATTCTTTTATCTTCCTCGTAGTCTAGGATGATGAAGTCAGCCGGAAAAATAAACTTGTCCACCTTTACCAACACATCGTCAATAATTCCTCGTGGATACGTGATGGATCCGGCTACCAGTCAGAATGATATGTTTGTTTACTTTGAGTCAAGCGGTCCCAACTAGTTGAATACTGACAGGGGCATCAAATTTATGCTTGCCCCAAGATCACATAAACACTTACTAAATCTCATCTTCCCAATTGTACACGAAATTGTAAAGCTGCCCGGATCCTTCAGCTTTGGAGGTAATTTATACTGAAGCACTGCACTGCATTCCTCTGTCAAGGTTACCGTTTCAAACTCATCTAGTCTTCTCTTCCTTGACAATATACCCATCATAAACTTTGCATAGCTTGGCATTTGTTCCAATGCCTCGGCGAACGGTATTTTGATCTGCAGCTTTTTGAATACGTCCAAGAACTTGCTAAACTGTTAATCCTCCCTCTTCTTAGTTAATCTTTGCGAATACGGTACTTGAGGGTGAATTAGTGGCACTGAACTCTTAGGCTTTTCCTCTGAACCTGTTGTATCCTTCTCGACCTGCTGCAACTCAAATTTTTCTAGATTTTCTTCATCATCAGTCACCTGCTCTGCCTCGCACGGCCTTGCGGCCTCCTTTGTGTTTTCAGGCACGGGCGCGCGACTTATATTGTCTGCCAGATTTTCCCCAGGTCTTAATGATATTTCTTGGCATTGTTCCTTCTCGTCTCTTCTAGGATTTGTCTCTGTGTTACTTGGCAAGGAACCTTGGGGCCTGTTGTTAAGCATGCTCGCCATCTACCCCATCTGAGTTTCCAAATTCTTAATAGCCACTACTTGGCTCTTGATCATAACCTTCGTATTTGCTATGTACTTCAACATCATCTCCTCTATTTCTGATTTCATTTCCTGCTGAGGTGCAGCTGGAGTGTGATGATGTTGTTGTTGATTAGAAAATCCCGGCGAAAACGGTGGTTTCGGTGTATACTGTGGCTAAGCTGGCTGTGACTGGAATTGATGATTCGGTTGAAACTGACTTTGTTGATTTCCTTGGTTATTCGACCAGCTAAAGTATGGATGATTTCGGTTATTGGGTGGTATGTGTTCTGAAATTGACCTTGGTCTTTCCTGTAGTTGCTCACATACTGAACCGACTCTAAGCTAATAGCACACTGATCCGTGGAGTGTGAACCTGGACAAATCTCACAAATAAAGGCAAATGTTTTCACTTTTCTCTCTGCTATTGTGTCTATCTTCTTTGCCATCGCTGCCATCTGTGCTGACAACTGAGTGATAGCATCTACCTCCAACACACCTGCTACCTTGGGCTGTGGCATCCGAGATGTAGGATTCTGAAAATCATTTATAGCCATTGTCTTGATAAGTGTATAGGCCTCGTCATAGCTTTTTGCCCATAATGCCCCTCCTGCAACTGCATCTACAATCGGTCTCGACTGCCATCCCAATCTGTTGTAAAAGGTGTTGATTACCATCCAATCTGGCATACCGTGACGCGGACACTTCCTTAACATCTCTTTATATCTCTCCATGCTTCATATAAGGACTCGCCCTGTTGTTGCTCAAACTGACATATAGTTGTCCTCATCTTTGTAGTCTTAGCCATTGGGAAGAACTTGGCTAAGAATTTCTGCACTAAGTCCTCTCATGTAGTGATTGACCTTGACGACAATGAATGAAGCCAACTTCTCGCCTTATCCCACAATGAGAATGGGAACAACCGCAGTCTGATAGCATCCTCCGACACACCGTTATATCGGAATGTATCACAAATCTCGATGAAGCTTAATAACTGTTCATTCGAATCATCCGTAGTAGCACCCCCAAACTGAACTGAGTTCTGCACCATCTGAATAGTGCCCGATTTTATCTCAAAATTATTGGCTGCTATCGCCGGTCTGACTATGCTAGACAGGAGTCCGTTTATATTCAGCATGGAATAATTTCGTAGAGCCCAGTGCTCTTCTCTTTGCTCAATTCTCTGTTCTTCTGCCATACTAACTGTAGTACTCTCTAACTGACCTTGTAAATTTCTTCGCACACTAACTTTCCAACCTCTCCCGTTAATGTTATCCTGCGCTGGTGTTAATTTGGAATTGGAAGATCTTGTGTGCATAAAAATCTACCAGTACCTGAAATCACAAAAAAAACAAAAATAGAAATGAGATAAGAATAGATATGTATAAGTCATACAAAATAGCTGAAAATTGATGATAATTATTCAAACTAAATGCCTTTCCCCAGCAACGGCACCAAAAACTTGTTGCCTCTTTTTCAGTTACGACAAAAGAGCTCTAACTCATGCAAGCATACATGTGTCAACAAGTAATACAGAGTAAGTAAAGTATCGATCCCACAGAGAAAGTTGTTCAATTTAATCCACTATTCATCAATCAAATCACTACTTCTATACACTTAAACTAAAGATCAAAAGTGTGAATTATTCTAACTGCAAATAATAACTAAAATGAAAATAAGAATGGAATATATCAAATCTGGAGATAATGGGATCCTAACTTCATTTAATATTTCATCTAATTACCACTATCATGCACGGATTGTTCACATATCACAGGAAAATAACCAAGAGCACTAATAGAGTCAGCCATTTTTCAATGCATTATGACCTACTAACATAGCATCCACAAATGATAGACTCCATGTAATCATCAATATATCCAAAATCACTATATGTCTATGTGAAGTTGCAATTATACTGAATTTAAGCACAAGCCCTTATTCAAACTCATACGGTGAATAAGTATATGTCTATCTCATTCACGAAATATGCAAGCCATATAAAACAACCCCATATACGTATGCTAGTATGATTACAATCCATACTCGCATGTTCATTGTCAATTCCATGTAAATATTGAAATGAATGGTGATCAAGCATTCATACATGTAAAACAACCATAATAGAATTCCCATATGATATATAAAACAACCCTAGAAATCAAGCATGCAACTAAACTACATATTAAAATCCGTTAGAATCCCATAATGGAGTTTAGTTCATGGCTGAACCAAAAGCCATTATGGGATCAAAGCTATATATGATTAACAAGCAAACAATTAAAAGATGAAGGATAGAAATGATCAAACCCAATTGTATATTGTAAACCAAGGTTAACGTTCAAATCCTTCTATAAATCCAGCAAAACAATAATAATAATCCACAATGACAGAAAATCCCAAGAAGAATTAGAAAAGATGGAGTTTAGGCTTCGTTCTTTGTTGGAATCTCTCCCACGTGTAAACCCTAGTTTCTACTAAGAAAATATGTCAAAATTATCTCTGTCCTTTCTGATACCAGTCAGATCTCATTTAAAACAAATTACAACTCATTTAATTATAATTAAAATAAAACAAATAAATGACTTGACAAGATCAGCATGCATCAAGGCCCCTCTAGTATATTCATCGTGACGCAGGCGCGAGACTGCGCATGTCATGCTCGTCTCAATGGAGTGCTCGTGCGGGCACGTGCTCTCAAGGCTATTCTGTACATGGCGGCTTGCACTCGCAAATTCTCGTTTACGCCCGATTACGTCATGATGTTTGCTCTCTGCTATCGCTACTTATTTATTCTTTTCCTTCCTTCCTTCGTTATCAGTCCCTCCGCTTCACTACATCCTCATGCCGTGCATCCGTCAGCCTCGAGCCATGTGTACAATCGCCTCTTGCCATCCAACACCACCAAATTAGGCCATTTCCTGTACTATTTCACCAAAAGGAGTTTTAAGTACATGCAATGCAAAATAACATGAAATACAACTAAAACAAACTAAAATGTACTTGAGATGGACATAATTCGCATAAATTGATATCCAATAAGTAGGTATAAAACCCACTTATCAACTTTCCTATTCTTTTAAAGTTCCCTGGTTATAATTGGAATTTTCAATATCACGGTCATTCATCTTTCTTTTCCCCTTCTGGCTTAGAGCTATACACAAAATACAACATTTGGCTCCCATATGATCAATTTTGATTTTCATCTTATCTTGTTCTTCCATTATTTCAATTAAAACCTTTTGTAATGGACTATTTAATAATCTTTCTATTTCACATAGCCTTCTATAGAAGAAAACTTGTTCCGCAGATTCTGCACTTTCATTGATGTCTGGTCAACTCCAACATCCATGTCTGAATCACTATCTGTCAGTACCACTATCACTGATTCTGGTACTATGTTTTTCAAAATGATCACCTCGTCAGGGTTGCTTTTAATGTGAGCCTCTATTTCAGCTACTGGCTTAGATATTGGCTCAGTTGGAGTGATTTTCTCCTTATTTACAATCTGAGAGTATCCTAATCTTTTTCCACCTGACATCTACACAAATTATCTTGATTAGTACATAATACATATTTTATACACACAGAAACTAATAGTTTTATATAAGATACTTTTTATTTTGTTTTACGATGAATTTATTTAATTCATCTTCTTTAAATTCTATTTGAGGTATTTGTGTTTTCAACGCTTCCCTCTATCCTAAGATTATAGCCTAAGGTATCCCCAACCTAAGGTTTCTAACCTAAATCTTTGATACCATGTTGTGACACCACAAAATCCGGGTACTTGAAACCCGTACTTGGTGTTCAACAATAACATTTATTCAAACTACATAATATATTAATTAAGTACAAATATTATATGAAAGTTTTATACTTCCCCAGTTTCGAAAATGTGACAACTCGAAAAATCGGATTGTCCAAAATTTAAGTTTGAAGAATTAGTTATTAATAAAATAAATTTTTATTAATAATATTTTGTGCTATGTGTTTATTAATCATTCTAGAACCTGGGATGATTATAAAACAGGAGGATCCTAGCTAAGAGCTAGACTGAACGAGTAAGAATTTTCAATACAAAAATAAACTTTTTCTAAGAACAAAAAATTTTTTGGGGAAAAATACAAAATATGCACTATTCACCCGACGAAACCCTAAGGGTTAAGGTTTGAATAACCTAAGCCTTTTCGAGAGTTCTCTATGTCGAAATGACATCCCGTCGAAAGATTTGATAATAATATATCGTGAAAAGTTAAGTAAGCCAATAAAAGTTTTTGTCAAAAAACGTGCAGAAATCGAACGAAATAAAAATGACGAAAAGCACTGTTATATACTTTTCATTCGTTTAACTATGTTAGGGGAAAACGTGAAGGAAAACTCTTAACATCAAAAAGTGTTTTTCAATTTTTCGGAGATCCGAAGAATACGTAAAAGTTAATCTGTAGAGGAAAAATGAAATATCCAAAAATATTTGGATTCCGAGAATCGCAGTTTTTCGAACTGTCAGACGAATTCCGCAAGACGGAAGCACGAAGCTTCGTGAATAGTAAAGAGGTTTAGTAAGGAGGTGGGAATAGTAACTTTAGGGGCAAAATGATTATTTTGTCCCTAGCCTTGGTTTTCTATAAAAGGAAGAGGAAAAGCTAGCCCGAGTGCAAACTTTGTCCAACGGAAGAAGATTAAAGGAGAAAGGTAATCCATAACCTAGTTTAATACAAATTTTCTTTAAGTTTTCTATGTTAGAAACATAACTTAATGAGAATAGAAGTAAAAGATGTTAGGAATGATTTTCATATATGGTTGAAATCATGAAAAAAAAAGAAATAAGAATAATAAGTTTAGTTTATAAATTTCTTAAGGAAGAATGAGTTTTGTAATGAATTTGAGCGATCCGAATGAATCATATGAACAATTTGGTGAAATAATTAAGGAATGATGTTTTATAACACCAAATTCCAAGAAAAAGAAAAATCATAATCAAAATATCGATTAAAAATGAAGAACTAATGAAGAATGCGAAGAACGCACGAAGAACACGAAGAACGTTGTTGATGGACAAATTTAAAACCATCGTAGTATAATTTTTTGTTGATGGAAAAGTTTAAAACCATCACGTATAAGTTAGTTTCTTATTGCTTGGTTAGGAACGATAGAAATATTCATGAAGAATAGATTAAACTTAGCTATAACGAAGTTATGGCGAAATTTTCGTAAAAGACAAACGAGAAGTAGAAAATATGTAAATAAACCCGAATGTGTAGGGTTTCATAAGTAAGTAAGAAAACGTAGAAAATATGAGTCGTGGAATCAAGAACGAATAAGTTCTGAGTTTGGATGATCAAATTACGGACAAACGAACAAAGAATGTTAATAACGTAAAATGAACGAGAAATGGAATTTAAGCCAATCGAATGGCATGTTAATGGATTCAGAATAAATTTCTCTCCAAGGTAAGTTAAAGTATATAAGATAAGAAAGAGAATGGCTTTGGAACGACCTCGTTACAAGTTATAACGAAGAAGTTATGAGATTGTGAAGTAAGCGTCTCAAACTAGTACAAGACTTAGAAAAAAATTTCCAAGTTCTAGGCCTGGCGCCGCAACGCCAGTTAAACCTTGGGAGGTGGCATCGCAGCGCCAACCTAGGAATCAGCTACTGCTGAGTGTGAATTTTGGCTTGAGCGAGTGCAGTTTATAGGGCATGTTATTGATAAGGATGACATTTCCATAGATCCGGCAAAAGTAGAAGCAGTTAATGAATGGGAACAACAGAAAACACCAACTGAGGTTTGGAGTTTTCTAGGGTTAGCGGGATACTATAGAAGGTTGATTCTGGACTTTTCTAAAATAGCTACTCCACTGATAAATCTGACAAGAAAGTCAGTGAAGTATGTGTGGACTAAAAAATGTGAGAACAGTTTTCAAGAGTTGAAGAAGAGGTTTAGTGAGGCACCTGTATTGTCCTTACCAGATGATACAGGGAACTTTGTAGTGTATAACGATGCTTCACATAAGGGACTGGGTTGCGTTCTCATGCAAAGATGGCAAAGTCATTCAAGACGTGGCCACGTCAATTAAAGGATTATGAAAAGGTCTATCCTACTCATGATTTGGAATTGGCAGTTGTAATTTTTGCCTTAAAAATATGGAGGCATTATCTTTATGGTGAGAAGTGTGAGATATACACGGACTACAAAAGTCTGAAATATTTCTTCGCACAGAAGCAGTTGAACATGAAATAGAGAAGGTGGTTAGAGTTAATAAAGGATTATGACTGTGATATCTTATATCATCCGGGGAAAGCAAATGTAGTAGCCGATGCGTTAAGTAGGAAGGGTAGATAGAAACTGTCAATGTTAACTACTCAGAATGAGTTGATAATAGCGATGACAAACATGGAGCTAGAAGTTAAGTTACCAGAAGAAGCGGGGGAAATGTTATTTTCCATGGGAATCCAACCGACCATAGCGGAACGGGTTAGGGCAGTACAATTGAGTAACGAGGAATGCCAGCAGATATAGAAGAGGATAGAAGATGAAGAGAAGAATAAGTATAACCTCGATAAGGAGGGATTACTTCGTTTTGAAGGAAGAATTTGGGTTCCGAATGATCCCGAATTAAAGGAAGAAATAATGATGGAGGCTCATAGTTCGAGGTACTCGATACATCCCGATAGTACGAAGATGTATCAAGACCTTCATCAGAACTTTTAGTGGCTGAACATGAAGAAGGAGATAACAGAATACGTTAGTAGGTGCTTAACTTGTAAAAAAGTTAAGGCTGAACACCAACGACCTAGCGGGTTGTTGCAACCATTAGAAATTCCAGAGTGGAAGTGGGAGCA